>JAQZBX010041327.1:0-22389 GCA_029593785.1 Cabassous unicinctus
AGACCGCCACGAAGAGGACGCCGGAAGTCCCTCCCCGAACTTGTGCGCCTGCACGGAAATGCTCCTCTTCTGAGCTTTCATTGGCTGAACGACTTCGGCTCCCCAGTCCTAGACGTCGCGTTCCCACCCCGCCTGCCGGGAGAAGGCTGAGTAGCGCCGAAAGCCTGGGGGAGGTTTCCCTGTCCCCATGGCGGTGACATCTGACAAGACGTTCTTTCTGGGCTAGGGATGGAATTCTTTTCTTTCATTCTTAAAGTTAGTTGGCAAAGGCTTTATAAATAAATTGTTCTTTCGGGTTCTTAGAGTGACCCTTCCCAGATTTCCAGGGAGGTGGTGTTTGCTCCTGATTGCCAAAGAGTTTGGAGTTATTTCATACTCCAGGAAGTTTAGCGTGCTCTCAGAGGCTAAAAATATTACTTCAGATGTCCCCAAAGACTACAAATCCAAGTGGACATCCCAGTTCAGACACAAAATGCGACCATTCTTAGCTAGAACTTAATCAACGTTGTCTTATTGCAATTCAAATCCATATACTCTGAAGTATGAGTCTGTTGTGAGTTTCTGTATGTTTGGTCAGGCACAAGAGAATAAAGAATCCAGGACAGGGCCATTTTGGCGAAGATAGGGGGGCGGGGGATGTTGGGCTGCCCTGAAGCAGGAGTGTTGTGGCCAGCAGAAAGAAACCCAAGCGGCACTCTTGGGGGTGTGGATGAACAAAGTTTTATTGCACCTGGGCCCAGAGGAGAGTCAAGTCTCCAAAAAACCTGAGCCCCATTTTCTGGTTTTCATAAGTTTATATAGGAACACTAAGTGGGCAAATTCCTGAGCAAGCAGGCAGGTAGGGTTACAAAAGCAGAGAAGCAAGGTTAGCTTATTTTCCTAAAAGCAGAAGGCCATTAAGGAGGAAAAGAGTCATTATCTGTTTAGAGTTGTAAATTTCAATTCAATGGGGCAGGTGGGAGTGCTTATCTTCCTGACATGGATTCCATGGAGAAAAAGGGGGGGGGAGGGGAGAAAGGGACCAGGGACCTAGGGGAGTTTATTTTCCTAAAGCTGTGGGTTTCTGCCGAGGGAGGTTAGGGTCCTGGCACTTCCCTTATCATTCCCCCCTTTTGATGCTGTTATAATTCTTTATGGGGCATCATCTGCTAACATGGGGATTTTTCTATAGTCCCCAAGGGCTGATATTTAACACAAGGCATTACTTGGTGTTTTAAGGCGCTTAAGTAGGAAGTGATGTGTTGTGTTAGGTACCGTAGAATGCATGGCCCAAAAGTTAAGAGGAAAAAGACTGAGGCTATTACTGGCATAAATGGCAAAATCCAGGAGAGGAGATACTGGAAGTAGTTCCTGTTGGCAGATGCCTGGTATACATGGTTTAAATGGTCTTTGGCTCATTCTTTTAGTAGGGGCCACTTTGTCCCTAACTATTCCTGAGGAGTTTGCATAGAAACAGCATTCTTCCCCAAGGGCCTGACAGATCCCCCCTGAACTTGCAGTGAGCAAGTCTAATCCTTGCCTGTTTTGTAAAACCACTTCTGCCAATGAGTCTATCTGGTCTTGCAACCCATTGAGAGCCCCCGATATTTCTTCGACGTCATTTGATGTTTCCTGTGATAGTGTTTGTAAGCCCTCCTGACCAACTGCGAGTGAGGCTCCCACTACTGCTGCACTCCCAACTACTCCTAGTCCTAAGAGTATTGGAATTGCCTATATTGCTTGTTTGGCTCGGGAGAGCTCTCCAGGCAATTCATCTCCATACACTGAAAATGATGGTACTGGCCAAGTCAGGTAGCAGATGCCCTGGCCATCTTGGGGTAGGCACCAGTGGGCGTTGGTGCCACAGACCCAGATGGTGGAGTTTGCAGCGCATCAGTCAGGCTCATTGAGTGGGCGGGTGGTGTCACAGTTGGCCCTTCCAAGAGGGAGGAAGGTTGAAGGAGACCTTGTAGTTATGTTTTTACAGTTAGCCAGTTTTCCTGGGGGTTCAGTTATGCAGACTGGGAGGGGCCTGGTTCCCACCACAGAGCTGTCACATGGGTCAGGAGGGTTACATTCCATGGGACAGGTACAGGGAAGATGGTTAGACTGGAGGAAGTGCATAGCCAGCAGGAGGCAGCTATGTCGGGCCGAGAGTCATTTAGGAGTTGGTGGAAATTTTGAACCTGGTTCAAAAGAACGTTCCAGGGGGCTGTTCTAACTTTGGCTTTTAGTGTCTGAGCAGCTTTACTGATATTTTTCATCAGGGTTTTCTCTGGGGGTTTGGTTACCGGGATCAATTGGACCAGTATGAGGTCCCCTGGGTCCAGTCCTGATGGGTCGTATATTCCGATTCCTAGTTTTAGTCCTGTTTGGGCCTTTAAAAAGGTATTTTCTGATCTGGTGGTTATGTTTAATAAGGTGAGTTTTATGGGATCACAGGTTTCTTCCTTCCAGGGAGCGGTGGCACCTACCAGCAAGCTCCAAGTGCGGCAGAATTCTCTGCCCTTTTGGGGATCTCGGCAGAGGTATTTGTCATAACTCCCATACTTGCGACCCCTACACCCTCTCCTGGGGGCAGGTATGGGGGCGTGGGGGTATGGGGCAACCAGCAAGGTATAAGGAGCATGATCTTGGATTGCCCTGCAAGCATCAAATATTACAGAGGCTGAAGTTGCACCTGCCAAGAACAGGACTGAAGTGTACAGCACGGATTGTTTGCCCAGCTTTGACTAACTTGCAGCTGCCATAGATTTTGGGGGCAGGTATTGGCTCCTAGGGAAGGGGCAAGGAAGGAAAGGACAAGCAAGTCAAGCCACATAAGCATCCTATTATACACCAGTAAACAATTGCAACTAGGGCTCTATTCACAAGAGTCCAGTCTGCAGGGGCCATGGCAGCGAGGCCAACTCCAAATACCAAGGCAAGCAGGCCGTATAAGCACAGGATCCTCCAGGAGCAGGGGTCCATTCAGCAGGCATTTGATGAGGTCGGTGCTCGGGGATCCCGGGTGACTCACACTCTCAAGGGGTGGCCGGGTACGGGGTGGGCTGTCCAGCTGTCCTGCTCTTTATCAAGGTGCGCCTTCTTGACCCTGGAATGATGGAGCCAAGGGACAATGCCTGCAACTTTAAGAGCAGTAGGAGTTACAAGGATCACAGAATGTGGACTTGTCCAGGAAGGCTGAAGGGGTTCTTTTTTCCAGTCTTTGACCCAGACCAGGTCCCCTGGCCAGTCGGGGTGTATGGGGTGTCCCAGGGGGATGAGATTCTGGGACAAGACAGTTTTACATGTTTCAGCTAGAGTTTTCCCCAGCTGCTGGAGAATGGAATCTTGGCTAGCCTCCCCCAGGAGTTTGAAATTTCCTCTGAAGGCCCGGATAATTGGGGGTGCCCGCCCAAATAGAATTTCAAAGGGTGAATAGCCTGTGGGTCCTGCGGTGCACCTAACTCCAAGAAGGGTCATAGGAAGTAAGTCTACCCAGGGGAGACCAGTTTCCTGGCAGAATTTGGCTAGGGTGGCTTTGAGGGTTCGATTCATGCATTTAACTTTTCCTGAGCTCTGGGGCCTGTAAGCGGTATGGAGTTTCCACTTGATTCATAACATTTTTGCTAGCTCTTGGACTATGGCAGCCATGAAGGCCGGGCCATTGTCCCTTCCAATTGACAGTGGCAGCCCATGTCATGGAATGATTTCTCTAAGTAAAGCCTTAGTCACTTCTCTTGCCTTCTCAGTGTGAGTGGGGAAAGCTTTGACCCAACCTGAAAAGGTGCATATCATCACCAACAGATATTTGTATCCCCAACTTGGTTTCACTTCTGTGAAGTCTACTGTGATATCTTCAAAGGGGGCCATTCCCATGTGCTGGACACCTGCCAGAGTACGGGGGCCCTGCAAGGGGTTGTTTTTGGCACAAACTTGGCACTGGCTGCTGATGGTGGCACAGAGAGAAGTTAGCTGGGCTATGTAGTAGTATCTCCCAAGCAAGACTTCTAGCGCAGTTTTCCCTAGGTGGGTGACTTGGTGGTATCACTGGATGAGGGCATGAGTGGCTTCTTTTGGTACAAAAATCTGGTCATCCAGGAGCAGCCAACTTCTTTTGGGGGTTCAGCTTCCCCCTTCTCTTTCAGCCCACTCCTGTTCTTCCTGGGTATAGGTTAGCTGATCAGTCTCTTGTCCTAAGAGGGACAGCTGCTGTGTTAATTCCGGGACTCGTATTCTGTGGGTTCCTTCAGCCGCTTGCTGAGCTGCTTTGTTGGCTAACCTGTTTCCTTGAGTGACAATATCCATTCCTTTCTGATGTCCCCGGCAGTGGATGATGGCGACTTTGTCTGGTTTCCAGATTGCTTCTAACAGTTGGAGGATTTCTTCCTTGTTTTTTACTTCCTTTCCCCCTGCGGTTAGGAGACCTCCTTCTTTATAAATTGCCCCATGGATATGAACAGTAGCAAATGCATACTTAGAGTCAGTGTACATGTTTACCACTTGCCTGGTGGCTAGCTGAAGGGCCCGGACCAGAGCCCAGAGTTCTGCCCGTTGCGCAGACCATCCCCGCAGTAGAGACGTTGCTTCCACCACCTGTTCGGTAGTGGTGACTGCACACCCAGCAAGCTTTTCCCTGTTTTTAACTAGACTGCTCCCATCTGTAAATAGCGTCTGATCTGGGGAAGGGGGAGGTTTGTCTTGGAGGTCAGGGCGACTGGCATAAACTTCTTCCGTCACTTCAATGCAGTCATGTTCTGGAGCCCCTTCCTCCTCTGGCAAAAAGGTGGCAGGGTTTAGACTGCACACTGTTTTTATTGTCACTCTGCAGTTTTCAAAGAGTAAACCCTGATAATGTGCAAGCTGGGGATTCGATATGCACCGATGCCCATGTGAGTTCATTAGGGCAGTGACTGCATGTGGCACCATAATGTGAATTGCCTGTCCAAGAGTTAATTTGTCGGCTTCTTTGATGAGGGTTACGGTTGCTGCCAGGGCTTTCAGGCAGGGTGGCCACCCTGCAGCCACGGGGTCCAGCTGCTCAGAAAGGTAAGCAATGGGTCTTTGCTGTTTGTGTGAGAGTCCCCAATGCTACTCTTTTTTTTTATGCATGAACAGGTTAAAGTTTCGAGTTACATCCGGGAGCCCCAAGGCAGTGGCTCAGCCAAGTTGTCTTTTGATGTTTTGAAAGGCCCCCTGTTGAGCTTCTCCCCAGGCAAGAGGCTCTTTTTCTGGACCAGCCAGAACTTCATAAAGGGGCTTGGCCATGGCTGCAAACCTGGGAATCCAGATGCGGCAGACCCCTGCAGCCCCAAGGAACTCGCGAAGCTTTCTTTTTGTGGTGGGGGTAGGGATGGTGTGGATCACTTTCTTTCGTTCAGGTCCAAGTGTCCAGTGCCCTTGTGTGATGCTGAACCCCAGGTACTTGACCTGCTGTTTACAGATCTGGGCCTTTCTCCAAGACACTTTGTACCCAGTCTGTGATAGAAGTTGTAGGAGAGTCTGGGTCCCTCTCCAGCAGTCTTCTTCCATTTCACTGGCAAGTAGGAGGTCATCTACATATTGCAAGAGGGCACACCTGCAGTCTTTCTGGGGGTAGGTGGCCAAATTTGCTGTCAAGTTCTCCCCGAAAAGGGTAGGGGAGTTTTTGAAGCCTTGTGGGAGCCGGGTCCAGGTTAGCTGAGTTTTCTGCCGGGTTTTGGGATCTTCCCATTCAAAGGCAAACAGAGGCTGGCTGGGGGGCCAGCCGCAGGCAGAAGAAGGCGTCTTTCAGGTCCAGGCAAGTGAACCAGGTGGCTTCAGGCAGCAGCTGTCCTAACAAGGTGTACGGGTTGGGAACAACCTGATGTAAGGTGAGAGTGGCATTAACGGCTCATAAATCCTGCACTGGTTGATATCCGGTCCCATCTGGCTTTTTTACTGGCAATAATGGGGTGTTCCAAGGTGACTGGCATTCAATTAGAATCCCCTTTCTCTTCAGGTGATCTATACATTCTACTATGCCCAATTGTGCTTCGCAGGGGATCGGATACTGCCTCTGCCAGACTGGGACTGCTCCAGGCTTCAGGTCGATGATGATGGGTGCATGGTTCCATGCCATTCCCAGTGGGTTTTTTTCTGCCAAAACCTGGGGGATAAGTTCCAGCAGTTTTTCTGGATTCTGACCTGAACTTTCTTCTGCATGAAGTCTCCATTCTTTGCTTCGGGGCATGGTGATGAGGAGAGTAAGGCTGGTCCTGAGGTTTAAGCTTGCTGGCCCTTCAGGTTTGAAGGTAATCTGGGCTCCAAGTTTGGTTAAAAGGTCCCTACCAAGGAGGGGAACAGGACATTCAGGCAGGTACAGAAATTTGTGAGTCACTTTGTGGCCAATGAGCTGGCAAGTTCTTGACTGGCAAAAAGGCTGTTGGCTTGACTGGTCCCCAGTCACTCATGAAATTAGCAGTTTTTCTGCTAAAGGGGATGATGGGGGTTGTGACCACAGAATGTTCAGCACCAGTATCCACCATGAAAGTTGTTGACTGGCCCCTGACTTGTAGTTTGACCATGGGCTTGTGGGGGCCAAGTTCCAGTGAGCCCGGTCGCCCCTATTCAGGGTTGAGTCCTGCCAGCCCAAGCAAATGGTCTTGGAGCTCAGGTCGGTATTTCCCTTTACGGATGTTCCCTCTATGTGCCTGAGTCTTTTGGGGACCACTCATTTTTCCAGTGTCCACTCTCTTTGCAGTAGGCACATTGGTCTCTGGCCAGTGGCACCCTTCTGTTGCTTGTCCCCCCTTTTTGAGTTGGCCCTTCTCATCTGGTGGGTCAGGATTTCCCAAGGCTGCTGCCAGTAGGGATGCTTGATGTTTTATTTGCTTCTTGCCTTCTCGTTCGGCGGCTTCATCTCGATTGATGAATACTTTGTTGGCGACTTCCAGTAGTTGAGAGATGTTCATACCTGTGAACCCGTCTAATTTTTGGAGCTTTCTTTTAATGTCCATTGCTGCCTGTGCAACAAAGGTGACATTCACCATCCTCTGGTTTTCCGGAGCTTCTGGGTCAAAAGGTAGATTCTGAAGGCCTCGCAAAGCTGTTCATAGAAATCTCCCAGAGAAGGCTTCATCTCGATTGATGAATACTTTGTTGGCAACTTCCAGTAGTTGAGAGATGTTCATGCCCATGAACCCTTCTAATTTTTGGAGCTTTCTTTTAATGTCCATTGCTGCCTGTGCAACAAAGGTGGCATTCACCATCCTCTGGTTTTCCGGAGCTTCTGAGTCAAAAGATAGACTCTGAAGGCCTCGCAAAGCCATTCATAGAAATCTCCCAGAGACTTGTCAGGCTTTTGAGTAACTAAAGTCATCTTTGTCATGGTTGTGGGTCATTTTGCCCTCTCTCAGGCCCCTCGGAGGAGTGCTTCCCGGTATTGCTGGAGTGCAGCCCATCCCTGTTCAGTGTTGACGTCCCAGTTCAGTTGGGTTTCTGGTGCTGCTTCTCATGCCCAATCTTCTGGGTTTAAGATGCCAGTAGGGACCTGCTCCTGCAGCGACTTTTGGGCTTTCATCAGAATCCGTCGTCTTTCCTCCGTATTAAACAAAGTCAGGAGGAGTTGGTGGCAATCATCCCAAGTAGGACAATGGGTTTGGAAAATGGATTCCATGAGATCAATAAGGGCCTGGGGCTTTTCCAAGTAGGAGGGGGGTGTGGTGCTTCCAGTCTAAGAGGTCTGTAGTTGTGAAGGGCTGGTAGTATAATACGGGTTGAATGGTCCCATTCTTGCCCATCTGGCCCAGACCCTGTGTTTCACAGAGGGGCATCTGTAATGCAGGTTGTGCCAACCAGAGCCTCCTTGCTAGTGAGGTTCCAGGGCTTTCCTCAGAGGGGGGTCAATGTTTCCAGAGGGACCAAAGGTGGGGGTGTTTCTGGGAGATCTGCCTGTGGTCCCGGGCTAGGAGGAGAGGCTAGAGCAGCCAGAGCATATTGTGGTGGGGGTGGGGGTGGGACTTCCTCCGAGGACCCTTGATGAATGACTGGCTTCTGGACCCCCATTCCCAATGCAACCAAGACCCTGCTCTGTCCCTTTTTTCCAGTGCACAATTGAACCCAAGGGGGCAAAGTTTGGGCTATCTCCAACCAAGAGTCAATTTAGGGAAATGGATCAGGGTGGCCACAAGTTCCTGTGAACACCAACCACATTGCATGGACCCTGGCTATATCCAGGGTTCCTTCTGAGGGCCAGTCAACATTAAAAATGGGCCACTCTACTTCACATAAGGTTTGGAGGGTGCCGGGGTTCATCCAGATGCCATAATCTCTGGAAAAACCCTTCCTGAAATTCTTGAGCATGCAGCTTAAGATGGTAGGTTTTGACTGTGATGAGCCCATACCCTGCATTGGTGGCACAAGACAGACAAGGGAAGGGGTCGCCTCTCAAGGCCACTCAGATGCTCACCTGTCCACGTCTCTCACGAGAACTTAGGCTCGTCTTAGCTATGGTGCCCGGGTAAAGTTCAGGGTGGCTGTTATGCCATATGACGTAGCCATGGAAAACAGGTTAGGGCCCATGCGGGCTCCATAGCATAAAGCTTTGGAGTCACAGACTGGTACGGCAGACGCAAGCCTCTGCCGTCCTCACTCACTCACACAGTCACTCAGAGGTTCTACAGTCCCTCCCACAGGGATTAACAGTGTTGAATCCACATCCTGAGTTGGTGGCACAAGACAGACAAGGGAAGGGGTTGCCTCTTTCGAGGCCATTCTGATGCCACCTGTCTGCATCTCTCATGAGAACTTCGACTCATCTTAGCTAAGGCGACCGGGTAAAGTTCAGGGTGGCCATTATGCTGTATGACGTAGCCACGGAAAACAGGTTAGGGCCCATGAGGGCTCTATAGCATAAAGCTTTGGAGTCACAGACTGGTACGGGCAGACGCAAGCCTCTGCTGTCCTCACTTGCTCCGCAGTCACTCAGAAGTTATGCAGTCCCTCCCACAGGGATTGCCCTATTCTGGAATCTTGGTACTTGAGATTTCAGGAGGTGATCAGTCTCCTCTTCTGTATGGAGACGGGCCTGACTGAGGACTTGGCACCCAGGGCCTTACCTTTCCGGAGTCTTCTGGCACTGCTCAGTCCGCCTCCCCGCTGAGTCAGGCTGGTGTGTAGGGCACAGCCTGTGGGGACCACCTCAGAAGGAGGTCCCATCAAGAGGACAGGCGGCACCCACCTCACTCGCTCAGAGATCAGTGTCAGTCGTGTCCATCAGCCCCAGGCTGGAGGCACAATGGGCCTGCTTGATTGGGTCTTTCCCGGTCAGGGAAACAAATGTTGCGGCTGGCAGAAAGAAACCCAAATGGCACTCTTGGGGGTACAGATGAATGAACTTTTATTACTCACGGGCCCAGAGGAGAGTCAAGTCTCTCTGACCCTGTTTTCTGATTTTCATAAGTTTATATAGGAACACTAAGCAGACAAATTCCTGAGCAAGTGGGCAGGCAGGGTTACAAAAGCAGAAAAGCAAGGTTAGCTTATCTTCCTAAAAGCAGAAGGCCATTAGGGAGGAAAAGAGTCATTATCAGTCAATTCAAAGGGGCAGGTGGGAGTGCTTATCTTCCTGATGTGGATTCCATGGAGAAAAAGGGTGGAGGGGGAGGAGGGGAGAAAGGGACCAGGGACAGAGGGGAATTTATTTTCCTAAAGCTGTGGGTTTCTGCCGAGGGGGGTTAGGGTCCCCACACTTCCCTTATCAGGAGGACAAGGGTGGATCTCTGCCTGTGGTTCCTACAGAAAACCTCTCTCCTGCCTGTATGTTCATGATTTTGTCCAGCTAGCGAGCAACCCTGTTTTAAGCATTTAATATTTCTTATTCAATATCCTGAGATATATTCAATTCCTCTTAAAAGTTTGACTATCATAAATCAGTAACAACTTAGCAAATGTTTATCAAATGCTATTTTGGCAAGGGGCCTGTAGTGGCAGTGGTCACTGATCATGTGTGCAAAGGGGACATCTGCCGCCCATGATCTCATCTCCATGTTGGGAGTGATTATCACTGCTAGGATTGCAGTGACTGTTCTGCATGAGGGAATTGAGATTATCTAAAAATAAAAAATAAATCAGTTGTGAAATACAAACCCCAGAAAGTTATTAACAATGATTATGTAGTATTAAAAGATAGCAGTTCAGTTCAGGGCAGCTTTCCTGTTCTGTTAATTAAACTTTGGGAAAAATAAACTGGCTAGGATAAGTGGTTGGATAGAAAACTACTGTTCTAGTCACTTCTGTTCCAGCTCACAAAATGAAAAATAAAAGAAAAAATAAAGAAAAAAAGAGTAGCAGAAATATTCTCCAAAGAGGAAATACAAATGTCAAAAAAGCACATGAAAAAAATGTTCAATATCACTAGCTATTAGAGAAATGCAAATCAAAACTGCAATGAGTTGTCTCATACCTCATAGAATGGCCATTAAAAAAAAAAACAACAACAGAAAACAACAACTGCTGGAGAGGATGTGGAGAAATAGGAACACTCCTTCACTGTTGGTGGGAACGTAGAAGGGTACAGCCCCTGTGGAAGACAATTTGGCAGTTCTTCGGGAAGCTACATATAGAATTGCCATAAGATCCAGCAATCCCTCTGCTAGGAATATGCAGAAGAACTGAAAACAGTGATGCAAACAGACATTTGCACACTGATGTTCACAGAGGCATTATTCACAATCACCAAAGATGGAAACAACCCAAATGTCCGTCAACCAATGAATGGATAAATGAAATGTGGTATATACACATGATGGATTACTACGCTGCTGTAAAAAGAAATGAACCTGGGACACATATGATAACATGGATTAACCTTGTGGACATTATGCTGAGTGAAATAAGCCAACAGAAAAGGACAAAAAATGAAATATGAAGAATAAGCACATAGAGTTAAAACCTAGACTATAGGTTACTAGGAGGTAGGCTGAGGGCTGAGAAGGGGTGCTGATGCTTAGTGTATGTAGAATTTTCAATTAGCTTAGACTGTAAAAGTGTGGAAATGGATACAGTTGATGGTAACACATTATAGTGAGTATGACTAACACCTGGTTTATAAATGGGATTGTGGCTTAATAGGGGTGGTCTAGGGAGGTAAACATCAATTGAAAGAAAGCTAGAGAATAATCTAGGGACTGAATAACAGTGAAACTGGAGGTGGAGGAAGATAGTGATTAATAGTACAAATACAAGAACTAGTTCTATGAACTAATAGTACTATACAAGAACTAGTTATATGAACTAGAACAAATGTACATCACTATTACAGGGTGATAAGAATATGGTGATGCATGGGAAAAATAGAATTAATGTAACTTATGGACTATAGTTAACAGCAATATTGTAATATTTATGCATCAATGTCAAAGAAGGTACTATAGCAACACTAAGGGTCAATGTATTAGGGTTTTTTTAGGGAAAGAGAAATGACAGGAGATATCTGTAAATATTATGACATTTTATAAAATTATTTCACATGACCATGGGCATGCACAAGTCCAAATTCCATAGGGAGGCTGCAAACCAGGGGTTCTGATAAAAGTCCTTGATGAGTTCCCCAGGACATGCTGTCTGTCTGAAGTCGAGCTGGAAATTCTCTCTCTGAATGCTGAAATCACTTCCCCTTTTAAGGCCTTCAACTGATTGGATGAGACATCACTCATTGCTGATGACAGACTCCTCAGTTGATTGTAGATGTAACCAGCCATCTATGCAAGCAACTCCCTGATGATTAAAGTCCATGAAATGTCCTTGTATTACAATTAGCCCAGCATTTGCTTAACCAAACAACTGGGCACCATTACTTGGCCAAGTTGACATATTAGCCTAACAATCACAGTCAATAATAGGGGGGTATGGGATTTTTTCTTTCAGACTATGGAAATCATTCAAAAATTTACTGAGACAATAACTGCACAACTCTGTGATGAAAGTGACAGCCACCGAGCGTACACTTTGGATAGATTGTACAAGGCACAGCACTGTATAACAGTGAACAATGTAGTGGAAAATGGCCTGTGGTTAACAGTATAAATATGAGAATGTTCTCTCATGAACTATAGTAAATATACAATAGTATACATGGTGTTAATAATAGGGGGTGTATTGGAAAAATATACCAAATTTATGCTATGGACCATAGTAAGTGATAATAGTCTGATGATGTTCTTTCATAACCTGAAACAAATGTTCCACAACAATGTAAGGTGTTGGTGGAGGGTTGATGTATGGGAATTCTGCACATTATGCATGACTGTTTTGTATACTCACAACTTCTCTAGTAAAAATATTTTTATATATGTGTGTACATATATATATATACACACACACACACATATATATATAGAGAGAGAGAGGTAGTGGCAGAAATAGCTCTGTGGTTACATAAGTAGAGGGTGAAAAAAGTTAAGACCTCAGAGAACTTTTAGCAGGAAACACTAAAGTCTGAGAAAAAACAGAATTAAGATGGGCATATGACTACAATGGTCATTCTGAAAGTTTTCTCTCCAAAATATGATTCTTTTTCATTCTGCATTGAGTAATATCAGCTTAGAAAGAAAATTACAGGGGAATTTAGAGTAGCCAGAACTGTAAAAATGAACAGGGAAGCTGAAAAAAGCAAATACCCAGTTTAAGGCACTATTGTAGTTGCATGCAATATATTCAGGCACAAGAGAGACAAAGACCTCTGTCCTCATATGGCTTATATTCTATACAAGCAAAGACAGGAAATGTGGAAGAAAAAATACTAAATTATATAGTACATTAGAATGTGGTGGGCACGATGGAAAGAAGGAGAGAAGGTGAGTGTGCTGAGAAGTGGAGAGATGGGCTGTAATATTACACTGTGTGGTGAGGGAGGCCCCCTTAGTAATAGGGGCATTGAGCAAACTCCTGAAGGAGGTCAGCAATGAGCTAAGTGGGTGTGGTCATTTGGAAGTTTGATGTAATTATGAATTCCAAAAATATATATTGGATTATGCTTATAAACTGGTCTGCTAATCTGGGCATGATTAAGTTATGATTAGGGCATTAACTGGGCCACGTCAGTAAGGTGTTGAGCCCCATCCTTTGGTGGGGTGGGAATCAAAAATAAAAGGCAAGGCAAAAGACAGAGGTAGCAGTTTTGATGTTGGAGTTTTGATGTTGGAGAGAAGGCCCCAGGAGAAGAGAAGTGAGCTGTTCGCCTGATAGTCTACTGTTGACCTTGTGGAGGAAACAGAGGAGCTAAGCCCAGAGAGAAAGGGAGCCCTGGGAAGAGGGGAATGCAAGAAGCCTGAACCCTGGCAAACATGGGCAGCTGTCTTGCTCCAACATGTGGCAATGGACTTTGGTGAGGGAGGAAAGTTACACTTTATGGCCTGGTAACTGTGGACTTCTACCCCAAATAAATAACCTTTATAAAGACCAACCAATTTCTGGTATTTTGCATCAGCACCCTTTTGGCTGACTAATACAGTGGGTATTGCTGGAATTTGTTTCAAGTGGAAGAAGCAAGTGACAAATTGCCTTAGGTAGGTGGAGCCCTTACAGGTTTCCTCAGCCATGAAGTGCCTGGGATTCCAGCCCAGTTGGCTAATCATCTGCTTTGTTCACTGGAGAGACACTCAGGAGAAGAGGGAGAGAAACCTTAACTCTGCCCCTCAGAGCCTGCAAATCTCCAGCCCAGTGGAGAGGGGCCTGAAAGGGGGTAGCCTTGCCTTTCCTAGAATACTTGCTCTCAGTTTAATACCTGGACTTGCACCATCACCATCACCTGGGGATTAGTTAGAAATGCTAATTCTCAGTCCTAAACCCAGACCTACTGAATCAGGCACTTGGGGCTCAGGCCCAACTATCTGTGTTTTCACTGATTTTTTAAAAGATAATCTCAATTCCCCATGCAGAACAGGTGCTGCAGCCAGAGGAGGAATGGCCATCACTTCCCAGCAAGGAGATGAAACCATGTGGGTCAGATGTGCCCTGTGCACACACTTAGTAAACACCATGACTGCAGGCCCACTACCCCCCCCCAAAAAAAAGGCCTTCCAGGTGATTTTGGTGCATGTCGAAGAACATTCCATTCTTCTGCTGTGATACCTGTTAAATGAGACTCCTGTTGTTAAAATAAAAACTTTAGCAAAATTTGGTTAGATCTCAGAGGGTTTTATTGAATCAATTCAAGAATTGGGGAGATTCGAATTGCTAGGAGACAAAGAGAGCAATGGGCTTTTATGACAGAAACAGAGAATACAATGGGGAGGAAATCATCATTGGTTAAAACCAATGCAGACTACATTTGCTAATACGGTTAGTGTTGGTGTTTGCTTAGCAATGAGGAAGTTAGCCAGTGTAAGAATAGGGAGTTGGCAATAGCTGACTGGCTGATTTAAATTCTGTTTTCTGGGTGAGCCAGGCATTTACAGGGAATAGAAACTTATTTAGAATTTGGTTTTGCTGACATGGGGCTTAGCACAGATGCCTCCAGTTGGGCCTACTAGATTTTGTTTATCAATTTTCCCCTTTTGATCCTGCCCTTAGCCAAGTTGAGGGCTGAGATCAAAATGTAAGGCATTAATACCACTCTCAATTACCATCTGCTCAAATTGGATGGCTCTTTTAGGTGATTGACTCTATGTTACAGATTGTGAGGGTGTGGCAGTTTGAGATTATTTTATGAATCCCAAAAAGAGAATGATTATGTTTGTAAACTAATCTATCCCTCTGGGTGTGATACCTTTGATTGTATTAATTCAGTTGAGGGGCCTTTGATTAGATTTCCTGTTAAGATTGCTTTTAGGGCTTTTTTATTGTATTGCACAAGTAAAGCATGACTCAGGTTGAGTCCCCACCCCCTTGCTGGGTCTGATAGAAATGGACACTCACAAAGACACACAGGAAGAGAGAGCTCTGTCATTTTTTATTCTGCCATGTGTCAGAAAGGAGAATGCTCAAACAGCTGAGGCCCCAGAGAAAGATGAGTCATTTTTCCTGGTAGATTACAGCTGAAAATTGGTAAGAGAACAGAACGGCTGAAGCTGATGTAGAAGGCCTGGAAAGAAACAAGCCCTATGCCAGGAAAGAGAGGACTAAAGGATCACTTAAGTATGAAGTCTCAAGAGACTGGTCCCATGGAGCTCAAGAGGAAGAGGAAGCCCAGAGGGGAAGGAGAGACCAGTCAGAGATCACCTGCCATCTTGCTTCAACACATGGCAGCTGATTTTGGTAAGAAAGCACCTCTTATGGTGCCTTGAGTTGGACTTTCCAAGGCCTTGGGATGTAAACTTTCACCCAAATAAATACCCTTTATAAAAGCCAACAGATTTCTGCTACTTTGCATTGGCACCTCTTTGGCAGACTAATACAGAGGGGTTGGTCATTTTTATTATTTTTGAGCTCCTGTCATTCTAGGTGGAGAGACACCATTTGGCAAGATGGCTGGGTGCAACCATTTAAAACTTTTGAGAGGATACATTGCACCAGAGGGACAATTATGATTACTTTGAGTAGTAAAATGTCCAATGTTTGGAGTATCCTCTTGAGCCAAGTACCCCAGGACCCAAATTAACTGAAATCAAAGAAATAAAAAAATGATCCTGAGGAAGGACTTACTTGTTTGAGCCACGTGTCTTGTGTGACTATTTCATGTAACTGCGTTTCAACTTCCCCAGAAGTGTTTACCCAAGTACAGCAAGTGGTATTGATAACAGCACAAATTCCTCTTTGTTCAACCAACAAATATTCAAATGCAATTCTATTATCTAAATAGCTCTAGCTAAAGAATCTAAAGATTTCTGTTGCATAACAATAGTCTGTGCAGTGGAATCAGCAACTTTTCCTACTGTTATAGATTTCTAATCATATTTTCATTGATGTTAACTCCTAACCAAGAGTCTAATGAAAGAGGACCATTCAGCATCTGTGACAGCCCTAAGCAGTTTGCATTTGGCTCCAGAATATAAATTAAGTGAGGTAGTCCAGTGTTAAGCTTTGGATTTGTTACGAATTTCTAAGGGAACAAGAAGGCATCTGAGGGTGCATTATCCAGTTACTGTCCAATGACCTATTCAGGGAGTGGCCCAAGAGGTAAGGATTTTATTTTCTCCACAAAGAAATAATAAACCCTGGAGGAGCAGCTCACCCCTAGAGATATCAAGGTCATCCCATGGACACCTCTGGATATATTAGCAAGCCATTTGCCACTTTTGTTATGTCGGGAATTGTTGCATCTTGCCAGGTTGCCCAAGGGATGGGGGAAAAGAGTGAGGGGTTATTGTGAATGCCTATTCTCCCTCCTCCCTCTTCCTGTGGATTAGAACTTAGGGAAGGAATGGGATGAACTTGCCAGCAGCCCAGTCCTTGAAGATAAGAGCAAGGATGTGGTGAGAATGTTTTGAGAATCACATGCACAAGCATATTTCTGAATCACGTCTGTAGCTGTTCCAGGCACTGTTCCTTTCCCCACCTGCTGTAATACCCTTGTAAACCCCTAACCCCAAGGGGTGGTGCAGTATCTCCCAACTGGCTGACATAGGGTCCTGTAAGTATTAAAGGCATGTCTACTCCTGCTGGCCTCCCACATGGTTTCTTTGGAATATCAAAACATTCAGTCAACCTCCCTGGGCTGACTTCCTGTGTTACAATTGGCATATTCAGCAGGATATTCCAGAGATTTCTCATGGTAGCAGCTCTGTGGAGAACATGTCCGCTACCACAAGTTCTGTGGGAGTAATCCCAAATTCTGTGGGGGAAATCCCAAATTCTGTAGGGGAAATCTTGCCATTTAAAGGGAAGTCAGCAGGGGTAATCTCAAATTCTGTGGGGGAAATCTCACCCTTTATAGGGAAGTCAGCAAGGGCAATCCTGAATTCTGCGGGGAAAATCCCAGGGTAACCCCATTCTTCTATGTGATATTAGCTGGCTTGGCTCGTAGATGACTGAGGCCCTGTTAGAGAATTGGGGGATGTTCTCTATACACCCATGGGACTTGTTCAGCTGGAAAAGAAAACTGAGGAATTGTATATAAAGAAAAAAGCAACATGCTCTGGCTGCAGCTGCTGCATGGTCTCTTCTCACAGCTTTGTAAGAGAGCACAAATAAACAGTTGGCCATGGAAGTGAAAGTGCAGTGACTTGAGGAAAGCTAAATCACAGATACAACATCCCACACAAGCATAAGTGCTAAATAGGGCACTTGTCAGTGAAACCATGCTCGTAAGAAAACATTCTGCTAAAAAGCTAACTGAAATAAGGAAAACATTCCAGCAGCAACTCCTCAAACCCCCTGCCCCCTCAATGGTATGACTGTAGGCTAGTGGGGGCTGATAAAAATAAACTGCTGGAAAAGTAGAAAAGCTTAGCACATTAATGATCCCTGTTATAAGTTCCATGCTAATTCTAATTGGGCCTGAATAACCACATTGATAAAATTGGTGCTGTTAAAGTTTAGGAACTTCTGAACTGGATAACTCTATGAAAGTAAAATTTAAAAAAAAATAGAAAAATGCTGGCTGCCTTGTAAGCCTGCAATTAAACCATGGCTTAGTCCTGATGGCAACCAGCCTCCCCTGCCAACTTGCCTCCAAAAAACTGTTTCTAGTATTGCATGCCACTAGGTATTTGTAATAATGAAAAGTTATGTTTGCATGTAACCATATTGAATCATTATTATGGCAAGTTTGTTTAGTGTTAATGGTAATTGTATGTTGTATGAGGTTTGCTTGGTGACAGTTTCCAAAATCATTTTGGTAACCTAAGTATGTAAGGTGTATAGAAAGTGTTGTTTACTTTTAATTAAGGAAAGAGAATGTAATTTTGTCCTAAGATTAAATGACTGGTTATTAAGAAAGAGTAAAAAGTGGGACAAAAGCTGAGTGGATACAGAACGTGCAGAAGGTTTGTGGAAAAGGAAGTTTGTCATCAATGTTAAGTAAGATTTAATGAGTCTCTCTATGAAGTTTTAAAAAGCCTTAGTATTAAATAGTATAATGATGCAAAACTAAAATTTTGTTCTTTCTCTGTTAATGCGACAAAGTTTCTTAAGTCATTAGTCTGTTTTAGTAAAAGTTTATAAAGAGTTTTTCTCCTGAATAATCAGTATACAAAGAAACAAGTCTGTTTTTATAAAAATAGCTTCTTATACTTCAACCTTATCATGTCCTTGGTGGTTTAAAAAAAAAAGACTTCTCACTTTTAAAAGAACATAATGTTCAAACCTGACAACTTTTAACATTTTGCTTTCTCAAAGTCAAATCCTGATAATTATCTTTTATTTCAAACTGTTGCAAAAGATTTGTTCTTTCACCTTGAAAAAAGTGAAGTACTAAATATAGTTAAGTTTGTATGATATATTATAAGTTGTATGAGTAAAATGTTCATATAAATACTTAAAGATTGTATAAGAGTCCTAGAAATTTAACAATGTTTTCTTCATAAATTAGATAAAAGTATCATGTTGTTAATCATGGTTTTAATTATTTTGAAGATGTTATATGTCTCAGAAACAATCTCTCAGCCTTGGAATCAAGAGGCAGATGCTTTGGCTCCTATTGTCTGATTTGCCCCACCTCTGCTGAAGAAGAAGCTCTATGGCTATGTAAAGAGAATGGCCAATGGGAGCTGCCAGGGGTAGCACATAACAGTAGATTATTGTAGATTAGAGTAACACCACTTCTGTATGCAGCAGTCCCAAATATAGCTAGTTTATCGCTAGAACTTAGTACCCAGTTATGTCACTATCGTGTTATATTAGATCTTGCTAACTGCTTTCTTTAGTATTTCCTTAGGCAAGTCAAGCCAGCATGCATTTACCTTCATGTGGAAAAGCCAACAGTGGACTTTTACAGTGCTTCACCAAGGCTACATGTATAGCCCAATTATTTGTCCTGGCCTGGTGGCAAAGGATCTGGCTTCATGGAAAAAACCTGTGGCTGTAACCCTATTTCATTATACTGATTATATTATGTTAACCAATAAGTCTCTTTCAGATTTAAAAGAAGAATCAGAGACAATGGTATCTTATCTTGAGAACCTGGGATAGGCAATCAAATGGGACAAGCTACAAAGTCCTTGCTTCTCTGCCAAATTCTTAAGTGTTGTTTGGTTAGGTAAGACAAAGATTATACCCTCTGCTGTAATTGATAAAGTACAATGTTTTCCCACACCACAAACTCCAAAACAATTGATGGCCTTTCTGGGGTTGTTGGGGTACTGGAGACCGTTCATCCCTCATTCAGCTCAGATACTAAAACCTATTGTGTGTGTTAATCAGGAAAGGTCATGCCTGGGAATGAGAGGACCCTCAGCAGGCTGCTTTTGAAGAAGTAAAGAGGGCAATGGCACAGGCACAAGCAGTAAGGGGGGTGGACCCTGACTTACCCTGTGAATTGGATGTGGCCAGTACCAATATTGGCTTTGGGTGGGGTTTGTGACAAAGGCAACATTCTATTATTTATTTATTTCTCCCCCTCTCATTGTTTGCACTCACTGTCTGCTCATCTTCTTTTTTTTCAGGAGGCACTCAGAACCAAACATGGGGCCTCCCATGTGGGAGGGAGGCATGTAATTGCTTGAGCCACCTCCGCTCCCAAAGAAAACATTCTAAACAAATACCCCCTTGGGTTTTGGTCACAACTGTGGAAAGGGGCCAAATCATGATATAGCCCCTTAGAAAAGCAACTATGTGCAGCATACCACACCCTGTTGCAAGCTGAAGGCTTAATCTAGTAGTGTCTGGTCACTCTGAAGATTGCCATCCCTACCAGGGGTGGATTACAAATACTAGAAACAAGACAAGAATAATGAACTGTCATGGGCCACCCTCTGTGGGGGAGGAGATCTGGGGGACATCTGAAGTAGCAGTTTGGCAGTTTGATGAAGTTATGAAATCCAAAATAGATATTGGATTATGCTTGTGAACTGATCTGTTCATCTGGGCATGATTAAGTTATAATTGGGGCTTTGATTGGGCCACATCAGTAGGTTGTTTTTGTTTGTTTCTTTGTTTGTTTGTGTTTGTTTTTTAAAGGTACAAGGCTCTCAGAGACTTTATTTTTTTTAAACTTTATTTGTACATTTAATAATTGAAAATATAAACAATTAAAAACTAAAAAGTAAACACAGATGAATAAATATATACATTTCTCCATTAAATGTAATGGATACATATAAAAAAATTTTTTTTTGGATCAAACAATATCTTACACAATATATTTGGTTCATAGTAACGCATTCATACAGTATTTGTCCTTTTGTGTCTGACTTGCTTCACTCAACATAATGTCCTCCAGGTTCATCCATGTTGTCATATGCTCTATGACTTCATTTCTTCTTACAGCTGCATATATTCCATCGTGTGAATAGACTACAGTTTGTTTATCCATTCGTCTGTGGATGGACACCTGGGTTGTTTCCAACTTTTGGCAATGGTGAATAATGTTACTATGAACATTGGTGTGCAGATGTCTGTTCGGATCACTGTTATCATTTCTTCTGGGTATATACCCAGTAGTGGTATTGCAGAGTCACATGGCAAGTCTATATTCAACTTCTTTAGGAACTGCCAAACAGTCCTCCATAGTGGTTGTACCATTCTGCATTCCATCCAACAGTGAAGAAATGTTTCTATCTCTCCACATCCTCTCCAACACTTGTAGTTCTCTGTCTTTATAATCGTGGCCATTCTGATAGGTGTGAAAAGATATCTCATTGTAGTTTTGATTTGTATTTCCCTAATCATGAGTGATGTTGAGCATTTCTTCATGTGTTTTTTTGCCACTTCTATTTTTTCTTTGTAGAAATGTGTATTCAAGTCTTTCACCCATTTTTAAATTGGGTCATTTGTCTTTTTGTTGTTGAGTTGTAACATCTCTTTATATATCCTGGATATTAAATCCTTATCAGACATGTGATTTCCAAATATTTTTTCCCATTGAGTTGGCTGCTTTTTCACCCTTCTGACAAAGTCCTGTGAGGTGCAAAAGTGTTTAATTTTGAGGAGGTCCCATTTATCTATTTTTTCTTTTGTTGCATATGCTTTGGCTGTAAGGGCCAAGAAACCACCACCTGCTACAAGGTCTTGAAGATGTTTCCCTACATTTTCTTCTAGTAGTTTTATGATCCTGGCTTTTATATTTAGATCTTTGATCCATTTTGAATTGATTCTTGTATAGGGGGTGAGATAGGGGTCCTCTTTCATTCTTTTGGTTATAGATATCCAGTTCTCCCAACACCATTTGTTGAAGAGACTGTTTTTTCCCATTAGCGTGGGCTTGGTAGGTTTGTCAAAAACCAGTTGACTGTAAAGGTGAGGGTTTATTTCTGGGTTCTCAATTCTATTCCACTGATTGATGTGTCTGTCTTTATGCCAGTACCATGCTGTTTTGACTACTGTAGCTTTGTAATATGTTTCAAGGTCAGGCCATGAAATTCCTCCCATGCTGCTCTTCTTTTTTAGAATGCTTTTGGCTATTTGGGTGCACTTACCCTTCCAGATGAATTTGGTAATTGCCTTCTCTAATTCTGTAAAGTAAGCTGCTGGGATTTTGATTGGTATTGCATTGAATCTATAAATCAGTTTGGGGGGGCGGATGTGGCTCAAATGGTTGGGCGTCCGTCTGCCATATGGAGGGACCTGGGTTCGATCCCCGGGACCTCCTGGTAAAATTAAAAAATATATATAGAAGGCACATGGGCTGCCAGGCTCTGTGTGCCGGTGAGCCGCCAGGCCCCGGGAGCCATGCAGCAAGATGATGACATAAAAGGATAGAGACAAGACGAGATGCTCTGAAAGCTCCGAAAACCAGGAGCCAAGGTGGCGCAGATGGCTAGAACACCTCTCTCCTACATTGGAGGTCTTCAGGATCGAATCCTGGTGAAGACTGGAGGAGGAGGATGAGAAGAGATGAAACAGACACAGAGAATTGCCCAGCAGATGGACACAAAACAGCAAATGGGGAAGGGGGGTTTTTAAAATGGATCAAGTAAATAAATAAATCTTTTTAAAAAAATAAATAAATCAGTTTGGGCAAGATTGGCATCTTCACGATATTTATTCTTCCAATCCATAAACACGGAATGTCTTTCCATTTGTTTAGGTCTTTTAAAATTTCTTTTAGCATTGTTTTGTAGTTTTCTGCATATAAGTCCTGTACTTCTTTGGTTAAATCAACCCCTAGGTATTTGAATCTTTTTGTTGCTATTGAAAATGGAATTTTCCCCCTGATTTCCTCCTCAGGTTGTTCAGTACTAGTGTACAAAAACATTACTGATTTTTGCGTGTTGATCTTGTATCCTGACACTTTGCTGAACTCATTTATTAGTTCAAGTAGCTTTGTTGTGGATACTTCAGGATTTTCTAAGTACAGGATCATGTCATCCGCAAACAGTGAGAGTTTTACTTCCTCTTTTCCTATTTGGACACCTTTAATTTTTTTTTTTT
>JAQZBX010041328.1:0-22386 GCA_029593785.1 Cabassous unicinctus
TACTATGAACCAAATATATTGTGTAACATATTGTTTGATAAAAAAAAAAAAAATTTTTTATATGTATCCATTACATTTAATGGTGAAATGTATATATTTATTCATCTGTGTTTACTTTTTAGTTTTTAATTGTTTATATTTTCAATTATTAAATGTACAAATAAAGTTAAAAAAAATAAAAAATAAAAATAAAAAAAGAAGAAAGAGCTTTCCCTTCTCCCCCATTTATTCCATTCATTAATTTATATCAGTATGGACTTGTGAATTCCTATTTTCTTCAGTGAGCTGCAAGCTGTTCTGTCATTTATTTTAATGCTAAAACTGTCTCACTTTTGGTCAATGAAAGCCCCTTCATATTGTCTTCTTTGTCCTTTTTTTTAAATAACATCAATTTTATTGATACATATTAATAAAGCATAAATCCATCCAAAGTATATTATCAGTGGTATTCAGTATAATCACGTAGTTGTGCATTCATCACTTTAATCAGTTTTAAAGCATTTTCATTATTCTAGTATTAATAATAATAATAAACAAAAACCAACCAACCAAAGAAAACTCATCACCTCTCAATCTCTCTATGCTTCCCCTGTTGTACATAGCTGCTATTCTGTTTCCTTCTCTCTAGTTTATTTGTATTTATATTTTGTAAAAACAGTCTTATATATGCAATATCACCCATATTCATATTTTACGTGAGGTTTCACTATGCTATATAGTCTCATGTTACATTTTTTAGCTTTCCTTCTAGTAATGTAAGTGTCCTTAGGCTTTCCCTTTCAACCACTGTCAGACCATATAATAGCTCAGCTAGTCACAAACACCATGATGTGCTCTCACCATTTCCAAAAATTTACAAGCAACCTTTTAACCAAATCTGCACAGAGTAACCATCAGCTTTCCATTCTGTACCCTCATTCTATTTTCTGGTGACCTATTGTGATGTTTAGGCTAATGTGTCAACTCAGCCAGGTAATGGTGCCCAGTTGTTTAGTCAAGCAAGCACTGTAATACAAGGACATTTCGTGGACTTCAATCATCAGTGAGTTGATTTCATAGATGGCTGATCACATCTACAATCAACTAAGGAGATTGCCATGAGCAATGAGTGAAGTCTTTATCCAACCAGTTGAAGACCTTAAAAGGGGAAGTGATTTCAGCACTCAGAATTTCCACCTCTACTTTGAACAGCCAGCATCTCCTGGGAACTCATCAAGGAACTTCATCAGAGCCCCTGGTTTGTAGCCTGCCTGTGGAATCTGGACTTGTGCATCCCCACGGTTGCATGAGAGGATTTTATAAAAATCCCATACTATTTACAGATATCTCATGTCAGTTCTGTTTCCCTAGAGAACTCTGACTAATACCCCTTTATTCTAATTATCAATTCCATGAGCTTACATAATGTATTTATATCATAACAGTGCAATCATACATTATTTGTCCCTTCAGGCAGGGCTCAACTCTAACAAAAACAATGGAGAAAGAGCCAAAATTTGTCTGAAGGACCTTCTTTGTCCTTTTGATATGTCCCCATCATTTGTTGAACGGTTCCTTACATTCTGGAGTGACAAGTTGTTCCAGGCCCATCTTGAACATTCCCGGCCTCCAGCCCTGGAATCAACCATTTTCCTAAGGAGGCCTGGTTCCTTTTAGCATCTAGAAACTGAGAACTAGTCACTAAGTGTGCTCATTGCTACTGGTGTGTTATTACTACCTAGCCCTCTTAATGGACAGATCTAGAAAATATATGTATATGTATGTATGTATGCATACATATACATATATATACACACATAACTATCTTTCTGTATATGTGTGTCTTTGTTTCTCTCTCTTTATATATATACACACACACACACACCAGGGTTTTTTCTCCCCTTTAACATATTTGTAATCTCTTCTCCACAGCTTCCTCTCTCCTCAATAGAGGTGGGTTTTTTTTCCTTTTTTTTTTTTTTCCTTCAGTTCCCCTGTATATGACTAATCTCCCTAGCACCTTAGTTGCCTCCTCAGCTCCCCAGTCCTTCTGCCACTGCCTCCACAGTCTCTTCTGCCTCCAAGGGAAGGGAAGGGCTATTAAAAGGCTTTGACTGGATTATTCAGGTAGAGGGGGAGGGAGGGGGAGGGAGGGGGAGGGAGGGAGGGACGAAGATTAGGAGGGAGGGAGGAAGGGTAGGAGGGAGGGAGGCGGAGAGCAGAGGGGAGGGGAGGGGAGGAAAAGAAAGAAAGCAGTAGGTATATGCTTATCACAAGTTATCCTGAAGATTAAATGATCCCAAATTGCAGAATACCTGGCACAGATTAGGTGCCAATAGCATTCATTATTGTCCCCTCCCCGCATCATCGTTCATTTGTTTTTTTTCTCTACGGTTAGTCTTTTGTTCTGGATCCTGTTTGTTGGGAGTGTAGTCCCAGCCGTGTACTTATATTTGGACAGAATCTTCTCCCAACAAAACAAGCTGGAGGTCCCATGGAGTTGATCACAAAGGAGTTTTTCTCTATGGCTGGGTTTGTTGATTCTGGTGGGATTTGGCAGAGATTGATTACCTGCCTTGACAAGGAAAACGTACTTCACACAGTTTTGCCCTTATGTGGTGCCCACAGGGCTGAGAGGGGCTCTCTGTGGCTAGTGCACACTGGCAGATGGGATTGACCCTCCTTTCAGGCAAAAATGAGAATCTGGAAATCAAGGTTTTCCAAACAGAATTCTAAGAAGGCAGCTCCTGGCAGCACTTACACTCTGAAGAAGCGAAAGAGATGCCTGAAACAAAATCCAGATGCCCTTCCAGGAACGTTCACTTTGTTACAGAGGACAGGGCTGCCAGAGAAAAATGACTTCTCAGGTTTTCCATGGGTTGTCCCAAATGGTGTCCTCAGAAGAGTAAACTTGGTGCCACGCTGAATTGACGTGCCACAGAGTAAGAGTGCCCGGGAGCCCTGGAGCCTTTGCTCTCCCATGAGGTGAGAGGGACTGGCAAGGCCACTCTCCTGTGCTCCCCCAAGGCTCTTGGCCACAGGCTGCCTGAGAGGGACTGGGTGTCACAGCCGGTGTACACACTTCTTTTGGGTCGCCATTTGTGTGGCGTCCTCTGGACCGACGGGTAGGCCCACCTGGGTTCTGTGTTTCTGAATCAACGTCCCTGAAAAGGTTCTGTAATTAGAGGGAGGTATGGGGTGAGAGGACAGACATGAGAAGGGTCAGAGGAAGCGAACCTAGGATGTGCCAACCACTTTGTGATGAAAATGATGGTAGTTGTAATAGTATCTTACACCATTGAGCATTTGCTATGGTCCAGATTCTCTTCTAAGTATTTTCCATATATGACCTCACTTCACCCTCCCAACAGCCTTATAAAGTGGGTACTATTATTGGAACCAAGACCTAAAGTAACTTGCTCAAACGTTGATTGAAAGAGGATTTTAAGGCATGTTTCTCCACTCGACCCTCCGATGTAGACTTTTATCCTTTTCTAGGTGTGGCAATTAAGACCTTGGAACTAGCAGATCACTTGGGAGCTTGTTAAAAATGTAGAACCTTGGGACTCACTCCAGACCTCTTAAAACAGAATCTGAGCTAAACATGTGGGCTCCGGGCAAGGGGTAGGGGGTCCTCAAACCTGCATATGTCACTGGATGCTATATTAAAATGCAGATTCCTACGCCCCACCCCTGTACATTCTGAGTCAGGCGTTTAGCAGTATTTTGATCCTTTGTAGCAGTCATTCTACCAACTAACTACTATTATTTTTTTTGGAGTTAGAAAGCTTTAATTAAATAAGGACATTTTTAAAAGCATGGATCAAATTCTCATATGAAGCCATTTAAAATATATTGTTAAGTCATTTCTTTCCTATTTCATTAAACACTTGGGGAGCAGATGTAGCTCAGTGGTTAAGTGCCTGCTTCTCATGTTCGAGGCCCTGGGCTCATTCCAACTTGTTCTACTGGAAGCATCAGTATTCCCTTGTTCCCATCCCCAAAGAAAGGGAACTGCTCTTCGGTATTACATCATCTACCTGATGAACTGATGTTTAAAAGCAAACTTTTTGTCCTAGATAATGAGCAGGTGTCAGAGTTTAAGTCAGGGGTCAGTAAACTTTTCCTGTAAAGGCTTAGACATGATGTTAGTCTCTGAGGGCCAGTGGCTCTCTCACAACTACTCAATTCTGCCCAAGAAGTAGCCATGGACAATCTGTAAATGACTGAGTGTGACTGTTTTCCAATAAAACCATTTTATTCCTTTTATTCTGACCCCTCATTTAACTCATGACTGAGATGCTGTCTTTGTCTATTCACTGGGTGATCCTCTGTGTCTGTTTCCTGCCTTCTCTTCTCATCTTTCTCCTCAGTCTTCACCGGGATTCGATACTAGGGACCTCCGATGTGGGAGAGAGGCACTCTGCCACCTGCACCACCTCAGTTCCTGGTTTCTGGCGTGTCTCGTCTTGGCTCTCTCCTGTGTCTCTCCCTTGCTGCGTCATCATCTTGCTGCATCGCTTGGCAGGGCCGGTGGCTCGCCTGCACGCCTTCTATTTTTATTTTACCAGGAGGTCCCAGGGAACGAACCCAGGTGCCTCCCTATGGCAGACGGACACCCAACCACTTGAGCCACATCCGCCCCAAATTTGAGGATTCTTTAGTTCCATGTACCTTCAAGAGGAAGAAGAAATGAAGCTGACATACATTTGTACACTTAGAAGACAAAACATACGCTTGTCTTTTACAACAACTTAAACATAATTTACATTTACATTATTTCTCATATGACACAAAAGCTGCATGTTCTTAGTTGGTGTGTCTATCACACATACTCACATAGAAGGACATAAATAACCTAGACAGTAATTATGCCGTTCTTCTTTTTGTATTTTTTTTTAGTTTTAAATAAGGGATTATTTAATATTAATCCGATATTCATATGGTTTTTTTGGTTTTTAGTTATTGAAACACTGACAATAAAGGGGAGCTGCAAAATGGAAAAAAGGATATTCGAGTTAAATACTGGAAAGGAATCAACGGACATTGATTGCCGTTTTGTTTTTCAAACAAAATTCACATTTTACTTCATTGAAATCAACTGCACGAAATTTCTTTTCCACACCAAAAGCAGTATTTCTGTTTTATTCCTAGTAAAACTCTCATTTTTGCAAGTTTTCCTGATTGTGCATCTAAAGCAAGATGAGGCAACATCTGCAGTCATGGAATATCCCGAAGAAAACAGACAAAAAAGAGCAACCCAGCTGTCAGTGTCCGTGGCCTCAGGCTCTGTCTTGTCCAGGAAGCAGCAGTGTTCAATGTACTTCAGCTAAGAAGCTGGTGGCACCATGTGGATGTGGTAATTTCCTTAAACATCCATTACCGACTTTTCACATTGTATGTAACACACATACTAGTCAACGGTGAGTTAAAGCTTCATTGCATTTTATAATTTTTTTCTTTGCCACCCCCCATCTCCACCTTCTTCAAATAACTGATGACTCAAATCCTGGTCATTAGATCAATGAAATAAACATCATACCCTAAATGACTTAAACAGCTCCATAGTGCCACCAGCAGGAATCACATAGAAATGAAACATAGCATTTTTAATGCTGTCATCTTGGAGACTAGAGATGTTTCAAAGCATTCAAGTTCAGGACATGTTCAACAAGTGGCCACCGAAGGTTAATGTAGGCAAATTTACCTTCAGGGATTAAGTAGCCTACAAACACCTTACAGCTTTACCTCTTGCGACAGTTTGAAGCTGGGTGGATCCTGGAAAATCCTGTTCTTAAAGCTAATCCATTCCTGTGCATGTAAACCTATTGTAGATGGAAACTTTTGATTAGATTCAGTTAAGGAACCTTCTTTTGATTAGATCACTTCAGTAGGGCATGACCCAGAGTGGATCTTAATCCTCTTACTGGAGTCCTTTTTTTTTAAAATGGAGGAATAAAAAGCTGCAGACACAGAAAAAAGCCACAGAGACAGAGAGGAGCCTCCAGAAGTTGAAATCAACAAACACGGGAAAGAGAAAAGCCACAGACGGAGTGGCTCAAAGCTGAAAGAAGCCTGAAGGAGAGGAGAGAGTCGAACTGACATGGACATTGTGTCCTGCCAAGTGCTTGATCACCCACAACTGCAGCTTGGGAAAAAAGCATCTCCTGATGATGCCTTGATTGGGACACTTTCACAGCCTCAGAACTGTCAGCTTTTAACCTAATACATTCCCATTGTAAAAGCCAACCCATTTCTGGTTTATTGCTTTGGTAGTATTTAGCAAACTAAAACACCTCTTAATATCAAATAGGAGGAAGCCGCATTTAAAAACATTCTCTTAGGTATTTTCAGCAATTTCTGAATAACTTAAGAAGTACTGATTTGCTTGTAATGAGCTTGCTACATGTGTCTATCATTAAATCCAGATCATGCTTTGTCATAAAAGTTATGTTCTAGCAGCACCTGTTGGGTGTGGTTTGCAATATTTGCATCCATTTTCATAGTGCTCATTCTCAATCTTTATCCCAGGAAGAATCCTTAGGGCCTTAAGTAATACAGAATAAAACCATTTCCAGGCAGATCTAGAGTATCATGAATTGTGGACAGAATAGCTTCTCTTTTTTTTCTTTTTTTCTGTGTTTCCACTTGTTCTCCAACAACGAAGCTCTGCAGAGTGTATGAAGATTGGTAAGTCACTCTGTACACATTGGCACAGTGTTCCTCTGATATTTTAAGCATTTCTGTGCCCCATATCTTAATGTAAGAGCTCTGATGTGCCGCCCTGAGAATATATAAGTTACTTAGTGTTCTCCACCACTGGAACAGTGAGTGCTTATAATAACTCAGATTAGTTGGGATTCTAGGTTACTTTGATGAGCCCTCAAGAACTTCCCAGGAAGGTTCATTAGAACATCACGTCTAGTTGCCTCATTTATAGTTTCTTCACACCAAAAATCAATAAAACTCAATATTATCCATTGCTTCATTTGTGAATGTTACACTAGAGTCAAGCTGCTGGCTGCCGAGAAGACACCAGAAGTTTGCTGCTGGATATTTTTTTTCCAAAGGCTCTTGTTAAATATAGCAGCACATGTTTAAGAACAGCAAATGAAACCAATGAAATAAAAATGTGTTGGTGCACTACAGAGCACAAATGCTTATCTAGCTGAAGCTATTTCATCTATTTTATTCTATATATAAACAAATGCTTGCAAGGCTCCACTTACATTTCAAAAGCATCTTGCCTGCCTGCCTATTGAGAACGGCAGATTTCCTTTAGTTATCATGCCTTTCTTCACTGCTCTGAAAAAGGGCAGATATTACTTTATCAAATTCAAAAAGCAGTTGTGGCCAATGCTAGGAAAAGAACATTCTTCCTCAGTTCCAATGCAAGATACTCCCACAAGAAGCCCTGACTTTCCAAGAAGAATGGAGTGTGTAGATACCTTGGGGATACTCCCTGAAAAGCCCAGTAGCCGTGACTTATTTGAGAAGGAAATCCACCCAATACAACATATACCCGAGATGACACTACTCTGTGATCAGTTCCCACCACATGTGTATGGGGGATATCACCTATTTTGGTATCTTGAAAACTAACAAATGGAAGGTAAGAGGTTATGAACTGAGGATAATAATGCCAGCTCACATTTACTGAGCATTACGACCTGCTGGTTGTGGTGGACTGAATTGCATACCCCAGTTTGGACAAGTTCTTGGTCTTAGTCTGCATGTTGGTGAGATCTTGTAAATCAGATCTTATAAGGATGTTCCTTCAGTTAAGGTGTGGCCAATTGAATCAGGTTGGACTTTAATCCGGATTACTGGAGTTCAGACAGAAAGCAACCAGAAGAGGTTGCTACATGCATTGCTATGTGCCATGCTATGTGCCAGAAAAGCCCAGGACCAAGAATAGCTAGCAGCCAGCCCCAGAATGCCATAGGCTTTGGGAAGAAAGCATCACCCTGCTGACATTGATTTTGCACTTCTCCTGGCCTCGAAACCATAAACCAATGATCTCCCATTGTTTAAGCAAACTCGTATGGTATTTGTTTTTTAATAGCTGGGAAAATAAAACACTGGACAGTGTGCTACGTAAATTGCATTATTATATATATTCATTATAATAATTATATAATTATATCATGATGATACACTATAATAATTCAATGTACTTAGTTTTAAAGAAATCAGTCTCCCTGCCCAAAATGTGTAGCGTCCTCCATACACATATAAATGTACTTAATGAGATCTACTATGTGCCAGACACAGTGCTAAGTACTTTAAATACATTTAAATATTACTTCATTATGCTCTGTGGTCTCAACTGTCACACGGAGTTACATTTTTCAGAGTGGGAACCTCCCTACCCTCGCATTGTGAATTAGTTGGTCATTTAACAAAATTTCATTTCATTCAATCCCTTTTACAGCAAGGAAAAAATAAAATCTTTAAAAATTTTCCTGAGAGTAAGTCTCTGTAAACAGGAATGGGTTATATATAAATTAAACTTATTCCATTCAATAAATTTTTATACCCACTGCGTTCCAGGAGGTTCTGAATTAGACATTTATTTCTTTGGTTTTATGATTTTAAAAACCATCAATTTGCAGATAACCAGCATAGTAGCTGGTAGGTGCTTTCTTCTCTTAGGAGGCTTGTGGGGAAGCCAATGTTCAAGAGGCTGGCTTTTGGGTGGGGGTACAAGTCCAAACAGTACCAGCAGCAAAGCCTTGATCAGCTGTTGAGCCCCCGATGTCCAGTAGCCAGTTCTTCACCTTTCCATCAGCTGGCTTCTGCCCTCGACACTCCACTGAAAGGCATTCTTGAAGTTATTTCCTTTTGCCAAATCTTGTGGCTTTTCCATTGCCCTCATACTAAGGTTACCAGATTTAGCCAATAAAAATACAGGATGCCTGGTTAAATTAGTTTTTTTTTGTTGTTGTTGTTGTTTTAAAGATTTATTTATTTCTTCTTCCCCCTCCCCCGTTGTTGTCTGCTCTCTGTGTGTTCTTCTGTGTCTGCTTGTCATCTCTTTAGGCGGCACTGGGAACTAATCCTGGGACCTTCCGGAGTGGAGAGAGGTACTCAATCTCTTGTATAACCTCAGCTCACTGATCTGCTGCATCTCTTATTGTCTCTCCTCTGTGTCTCTTTTTGTTGCATCATCTTGCTGCACCAGCTGTCTGCACAGGCCAGCACTCCACGTAGGCCAACACTCCGCGTGGGCCAGGCTTTCCAATCGGGCCAGCTTGCTTTTCACCAAGAGGCCCCGGGAATCGAACCCTGGACCTCCTATATGGTAGACAGGAGCCCAATCACTTGAGCCACATCTGCTTCCCCGGTTATATTTGAATTTAGGATAAATAACAAATGATATTTTTTAATATGTCATACTTGGGCTTTCTAAGCTTACACCAGAAAATCATTTGTTGTTTATCTGAAATTCATATTTAACTGGGCATCCTGTATAATATATGGCAACTCCACCTCATTCTCCTTGTGTTCTCTCTGGATTTGACCTCATGATCCCCGATCTCCTTGAAACTCTCTTCCTTTAGGTTGTATCAGGGACACCTCTCTGCTTTTCCTGTTTTTCACTCCTGCTGCTGCTTCAGTGACTTCTGTGGCCAGTGTTGGGATTGTTAGAGTATATCTGGAAGCCTCTCCTTTTACATCTAGCAACTTTCTCTTTGGTGAGGTCATCTATTCCCATCACTCCAATCAGTGGTTCTCAAAGAGTGGTCCCCAGACCTGTATCAGCACCAGCTGATACAAATTCTCCCACCTCAATCAGACCTACGGAATCAGAACTTCTAGGGTGAGGTCCAGCAATCTTTTAAGAAGCTCTCCATGTGTTTTTTTTTATGCAAGCCAAAGTTTGAGAAGCAGTGGTTGGTTCTGTGTCATTGACTCACAAATCTTTACCTCTACCCTGACTTCACACCCAAACTCTGCTCTCATATTTCAAACTGAAGTGTTCTGTGGAATGTTAAAATATGGAAAAAAATGGTCCTATGATCAAAAGGGACTTATATAATATCGCAGCATTTCTTAAAATTATTTGACTATTGAGATCAATTTCCAGGAGACTTTGGAAAACAAGAGAACATTTCCAGGTGGATAGCTTCATTGGGAACAAAGTAATCAAAATGGAATTCATTACCTTTCTTCTAAATCACCTCTACCTCTGACAGTCCATTTCTTTCAAATAGCACCATCCTTATCCTAGTTATCTTGGCTGAAAATATTGGAGTCATGACTTCATCTCCTAGGTCAGCCTCCAAATTTTAGGGGTTCAGTCACTGTAGTGCTGAAAGGAGACCTGAGGTAAACTTTGTGAGTTGAGCAAGCTATTGTTGTGGCCTGTCAGAGTCAAGGCTCAGGAGGTGGCCCCTTCACTGGGGCCAGGAGACCAGTCCATCTATCCCAAAGGCAGTTTGGGTTAACTTCACCAGGCAGAAGCCCAGGGTGGCAGGAATATAATGCCAGGGCTACTAGCAGTTGGCCACAGGTGACATGGAGTCAAGCCTCCAAGAAGGTCATGAGAAACAAAGTAGGACCTCTCCTGGAGGAATTAAGGCAAAGGCAGGGCAAAGAACAAAACCAGGTATCATGGTAAAAGAAAAACAGGTTTAGAAGACCAGGAGATGTGGCAGAGGCCTGGAGACTGAAAGGAGTAGATGCCATCTGAGGGCTTTGTGCTGAGCCTGGAGAAGGGGTGGGGCTTTCCCACAGGTAGAGGCTGAGGGGCCCCAGCCATGGGACTGAAGGGCTGAGGAGCTGGGAATCATTATGGAACCACAGTCCTGAGTTTCTGCTAAAATATAAATGACTTTTATATGAACCCCCACCCCTACAAACCCACCTTTAGAATCTTTCTCTTCCTTATCCTGAGGTAAATACAGGGAAGGGGTAGAAAAAGATGAGTGGGGTATTGGATGGGAGAGATCTCTGTAAGGGAGCGCTTATACTGATGGTTCTCAAGCTTGTCTGCACATTGGAAATGCACACAATCAACCAGTCCTGTGATATCGGGGTTTCAAAGAGAGAAAGAGATTTATTACAGAGCATTGCACAAGGAGGCAGGAGGCAAAGCCTCAGATCTGTCTCCCAGAGTTGGAAGTGCTTAGGGTTTTTATGGGATTAAACAGAGGGAAGTGGAGATAGTGATGTGACTGGTTGTATATACATTCAAATTAAGGATTCAAGTTAGCTTATACAGAGATAGGTGGTGTATAAATTCAAATTAAGTATGCAAGTTAGCTTGTATTGATTGTCAGTAGGGAACTAGCTTGGACCTGAGAAGTCCTTGAGCTAACTGGCTGTAAAGAAGGGGACGTGGGCGCTTGGTTATAAATCATTCAGCTGATACAAAACAATCACTACAAGTGAAGGAATAAGCTAAAACATACAAGAAAATATATAAGTAAACACGGAAACACCTGGGGTGAGGCTAATGCTGCTGGGATCACGTTTGCAGTAGATCTAGCTACAGTAGTGGTTGGCCAAGCTTGTTAGAAATGGAAATTCCTGGGCCCTCTGAGGGTGGGGCCTAGAGACCTATGTTGTTGTTTTTTTTCTTTAGGAGGTATGGGATTGAACCCAGGACTTCGTACATGGGGAAGCAGGCACTCAACTGTTTGAGCTACATCTGCTTCCCCGACCTGTGTTTTTTAATAAGTGATTCTGATGCACGCTGAAGTTTGAGAACCTCTGGTCTACAGAGTTTGAGTAGGAATAAAAAGCCTAGGGGAAGGGGGCTGATATTCACTATAAAGACAAAGGGATGAATTACTGTGGGAGTAAGACAGGAGCAAAGAAAGATCAGGTTGAGCTCTGTTTGGGTTCTAGTTATCAAGAGGCATCCCTGCGACTGTCACATTGTAAAGACTTGTTACAACTTAGAAACCTGCATGCAGTCACACTTTGTATCTTGTTCTATCCCAAATCATCGCAGCAGAAGAAAGCTCAGAACCATTCTGGACATGCACACTTGCTTCAAAGCTGAGATAGGAGAGATAAAGGAGGTATGAAACGGTGGCCCTTTCCGCTTTGGCTCCACCTGCAGCTGTGGAGGGGCAGAGATAGTGCAGCTAAAGTAAAATCCAGTGGGTTGTGTGGGGGTGGGGGGGTGGGACTCAAGGATGGGGAAGAAGAGCCACTCAGAGGCCGAGGTGCTGCTGGGGATCTCAGGATGGGCCATCCCAAACCTGGTTACTTCTCCCTCATCGCTGCTCTGTCCTACAGTCTTGTACCTGGTTAGAGCAGATGCTCTCCCAGACCACCCTCCTCTCCTCCGCTGTATTAGTCAGCCAAAGGGGTGCTAATGTGAAATACCAAAAATGGGTTGGTCTTTACAAAGGGTATTTATTTGGGGTAGAAGTCCACAGATACCAGGCCGTAAAGCGTTATGTTTCTTCTCTCACCACAGTCCATTGCCACGTGTTAGAGCAAGACAGCTGCTGGCGTTTGCCAGGGTTCAGGCTTCTGGGGTTCCTCTCTTCCCAGGGCTGCGTTTCTCTCCGGGCTTAGCTCCTGTTTCTTCCACAAGGTCAGCTGTAGATGATCAGGTGAACGGCTTGCTTCTCTTCTCCTGGGGCCTTCTTTCCAACATCAAAACTGCTTCTCAAACTGTTCTTGCCATGCCTTTTATATTTGATTCCCCACCCACCAAGGGGTGGGGCTCAACGCCCTAATCATAACCTAATCATGCCCAGATTAACAGATCAGTTTACAAGCATGATCCAATTATATTTTTGGAATTCATAATTACATCAAATTGGCCAACGGTTACATCCGCCATGGCTGTTTTACAGACTCCAGCTCTGGCTACATCAGTGCTCTTACCTCCCTTTCCTCTGTGATGGTTTGAAGCCATATGGAACCCAGAAGAGTATGTTCTTAGAATTCATCCATTCCTGTCGGTGAGGACCTGTTGTGGGTTGGACCTTTTGATTAGATTATTTCAGTTAGGGCATGGCCCAGGGTAGGTCTTAATCCTCTTACTGGAGTCCTTTATAAGGGAATTCAGACAAAGAAAGAGAGAGCCATGGAAGTGAGAAGCTGAAAGCAAAGAAACCTGGAAGAGAAGGGAGAGATCAGCAGGTGCTGCCATGTGCCTTGCCATGTGACAGAGGAGTCCAGGATGCTGGCAGCTGGTCTTCAGGAAGAAAGCATCACCTGATGATGCCTTGACTTGGACATTTTTCTGTAAGCTTGTAGGTTAATAAATTCCTATTGTTAAAAGCCGACCCATTTCATGGATTTCTGCATTTTGGCAGCCTAGTAAACTAGAACATATTCCTTCTCCCCCTTCCTCCCCTCTCTTCCCCCTCTTCCACTTCCACCTCCCTCCTCTCTCCCCCTCCTGGGCCCTTCCTCTATTCCATTCAGCTCAGCTTCCCAGTGCCTGCCACTTCCACTCCTTTCTCTGCTTTTGTTTGTGCTGCCTGGTGGCTTAGAATCAATGTCCCAAACGTCTGCTTTTTCAATCTCTATTTCTATCCATCCATTCAAGTGACGCTCACCATCTCTCTTGCAGCCAGTTAGATTCAACACATATTGTCTAGGATGCAAAGCCAAAAAAGCACAGTCTCTTTTGTTGTAATTCAACGTGGAGTTTGACGGTGCCGGGAATGATCCAAAGAAAGATTGGGATCAGGGGACCTCACTCCATGAGGAATGCAGGCAAGTTTATTTAGGTTGCAGCTGCTTTTTATACTACAAAGCTGATAACAAAAGTAGGGAGTCCTTCACTAGTTTCTCAGCTTGGTGCGTGAGAGCGCTACCTGTTTGTGAGTTCCCAGACAAACTTTCCTGGGAATTCAGACAATAACATCTTTGTGGGGAGTTCGTTCTGCTCTGCCTCCTCTCACTGATATCTGTAGTATGCAGTGTCCTTGGAGACCTTTACTCTCTGCCAGCAAGCATGCTTTTTGAATGCTTAACCCTTTATGCTCTGACTCTCAGCATCTTCTCCAACATCTTTCCTTAGGGAGCTTGCTACAGACCAGGGGGAAGTAGACACCTGCGATGGAATGTGCTTCAGTGTTGTGAAAGAGATTCACCAGGGGTGACCCCGACTACCCACCCACACTGAATTCTCCTGGTGTGGCTGACACATTTTAGCCCTCAATAGCCAGGTGTCATTATTCTTTAAAAAGTGTGTGTTGTTTTTCCAAGGCGGCAATGAGGACAGTCTGCCTCTCTCACCTCCTGTAATGAGTAGCAGGCCACAAAGTATTGGCACGGAGTGCACGCTCACTCAATGAGGGCAGACGTTTCTGGGAGGAAATACTGCTTTTGAAGGCTGCTCAGAGCTGACGGGGGTCAAAGTAATATTTAGAGGTTGGAATTTACAGAAAGTTGGCTCGCAGTTAAAAATTGCATCATATCTACGTTTAGGTAAGACTTTTTAAAGTTCCATTTGAAAACACTAGACCTGAACAGCCACTAATACTTGTATATAAAAAGCTTCCATGTACTGGCCAATGTTATTATTATATGATTAAAGTTGGACAGGGGAGGACATGTTCAAAGTTTTCAACACCATTAACACATTACTCTTTGTCCCCTTGAGAACCTCGTCCCGGGAACTCTTGGTTCCTAAGGAGCTTCTTGGAATATTTCCTTAAAAAGTGGAAATAGGCCATATAGAAAAGAGGAGGAATTTCTCTGTTAATATAACACCAACCTGATATTCTGCAGTTCCAGCCGATGTATACATGCTTTTATTCACCTGTCCAGTGACTCTACAGTTCATCTAGATGACACACATATTAAACAAACAAAAAAGAATGTCATTGAAAAGTCAATCGATTTTGACATCATGACACAGACTAATTTTTCAAGTGTGTTTGTTGTACATGCCCTGACACTTCACAGTTGTTTGGTAAATATTTTCCAAGTGAATGCATGAACTACAAAACCCTTCTTCAGGTTAGCACCTGTGATGGTTAGGTTAATGTGTCAACTTGGCCGGGTAATTGTTTCCAGGTGTTTGTTCCAGCAAGCACTGGGCTAATTGTAATACAAGAGCATTTATGGACTTCAATCACCAGTGAGCTTACTGCGTGGATGGCTGATTACATCTGCATCAATCAGGGAGATCACATCATCAGTGGGTGACGCTTTTATCCAATCAGTTAAATGCCTTAAAAGGAGAAGTGATTTCAACATTCTGAGAGAATTTCCCAGCTCGTCGTTGGACAGCCAACTTCTCCCAGAAACTCATCAAGGACCTTTCATCAGACTTTCATCGGAGCCCCTAGCTTGCAGCCTGACTGCGGAACCTGGACTTGTGCATCCCCACGGTTGTGTGAAAGACTCTTGTAAAATCTCATATTATTGACAGATATCTCCTGTTGATTCTGTTTCCCAAGAGAACCCTGACTAATACAGCACCTCACCTAATGAAAAGGAGTTTGGCCAGGGGAAGGGGAGAGTGGGATCAAAAGAATCTTGCTGGATGACAGCACCTGTTCCTACCCAGGGGAAGCAGTGGTCCCTGGCACAGCCCCCACAACAGTGCCTCTGGGGAGGGAGACCTGGAACGGTGACCCCTGACTCCACCACCCCAGGTTCTTCCAGGATCCCCACTTTTTTATTCTTACTTTTGTGGTGACCTATGTACAACATAAAATTTGCCTTTTAGCCATTTTTAAGTGTATAATTCAATGGCATTAATTACATTTACAATGTGCGACCATCACCTGCCAGCCATTACCCAAACTTTTTCAACACCTCAAACAGAAACTGTGTACCCATTAAGCAATAAATCCCAATTCCACCACCCGAGCCCCATCCTCCGACTCTGGTAATCTGTAATCTTATTTCTGTCTCCTATGAATTTGTATCAGAATTTCATTCCTTTTTACAGCTGAAAAGTATTCCATTGTATGTGTATATACCACATTTTCTTTATCCACTCATCTGTCAATGGACGCTTGGGTTGCTTCCACATTTTGGCAACTGTGAATAATGCCGCTATGAACATCGGTGTGCAAATACCAGTTGAGTCCCTGGTTTCAATTCTTTGGGGATATTTATCCAAGGATGCTCACTTTTATAGCCAGTTCAGTGCTGGATAAGGTCACTCTCTGCGGGGGGAGGTACAACTTAGAACAGTTTTTCCAACTTCTTCGACCATGATTCCCGGTGAGAATACCTTTCGTTTTTAAGCCAGGAAAGACACCAACAAATGTATAATTGAAACAAATGTTATGCTGTTGTATTATCCCTAAGGTTCTCAACCATGACCTTCCACCAGGCAGAGGCCACCTGTGACTGCTTCAGAAAGGAACTCCCATGAGAAGACGGTGTGTGATACCTCAGCCCTACTTACTGCAACCGAGCAGAGGAGTTTCAGTGGCATGAGGTAGGCACCTCCTTTGTGAGCATCCCTGTGTCAGTTTCCCCAGATGGTGTTCCTCAGTCCATGAGGTTTAAATAAAGGTTCAGGGTGGAGCAGTTGGTACCATGATTAAACAAGTCAAGGAAAAGCTGAGTGAAACAATGCTTCTTTCCTGAACTTCTTGCAGCCTCTGACATTATTGGGATGTATTGTGGCTCTCGGGGAATGGGGGGAACAGTTTGCAGTGTTTTCCTTCCACAGTTGACCCCAGAACGCTTTGTTCCCAACAAGTCCTGAAAATAGGCAGAACAATTTGGGGAATGCTGCCCCAAGGGACTGGGATCTGCTTCTTCCACTAGTGGAAGAAACAAAATGGTAGATGAGACCTGTTGGTTCATGAACAGGTTGAGGACAAGGCCAGGGAGTTAGGGTGCCTGAAGGGAACTTGGATGAACCATCTGTCTTTGAATTTGTATTTGAAAAAGCAAAAATCTGGGAGCAGATGTGGCTTAAGCAGTTGAGTGCCCGCCTCCCACATGGGAGGTCCCAGGTTTGGTTTCCAGTGCCTCTGAAAGAAAACAAAGAAGCAACGAGCAAAACAATGAGCAAACAAACGAGCAAAAACAACGAGCAAACAGACAAGGGAGCCAACTCAGGAGAACCGATGTGGCTCAGTAGCTGAGCGCCAGCTTCTTACATACGAGGTCCTGGGTTCAATTCCCAGTCCTGGTACCTCAAAAACAAACAAACAAAAACACACACACACAAACAAGAATCTGCCATTACCATGTTGTCTATTCAAAAGAGACCGCGGTGGTCTGGGGCATGAAATAATTTGGAAACTTGCTGAGGCCCAAATTGTGTGCTATGAAAGCAAAGAGGGCAACTGAGTCAGTGAGTAAACTTAGCTGACTCTCCAGCCTCCAAATCTCATTGTGCCTTGACTTCTATTTGTCTTTGTAAAGGCAGGAACACTGATGGAGTTATATTTTATAGGGTTGCATGCTTTACTGGCATTTGTGGGTTTGAAGACTCCCGAAAAGCTCAGGACAAATTCCTCATAAATATCAAGAAGCTACTGTCATTTAGATTTGAACTTCATCAACCTGAAGACCAGGACCCAACCCCTTTACAACTGTGCAAGTCGCCTAGCCCCATCTCCAGGGGGAGCCCTTTATAGACTACAGCACGAAGAAGCCCTTTGAAATCAGAGAGACAGCAGCAGCCCTCCGGAGGCACATCTGTTTTAAAACTGTCAAAAACAAAACGAAATGACAAGAGTTGTTGGTCAGAACATCCAGTATTCTCTTTCAGCAGCATCTGGGTGTGGGAGTGTGTGGGAGATCCACGGGTTCCTGTATGCACGCCCTCGGGAAAATTTCTGGTAAACCGGAAATGGCAATAAGACTTACCCCACCCAGCCAAGGCAAGATAAGGTATATCAAAGGCCTTTACCCATGTCAGTGGCACTCACGTCGTTAGCCAGGTTCTGCTGGAATTTCCAGCTTGCAGGTTTGCTGTGTCCTAACCAGGGGCGCTGGGAAGACCTCACCAGGCAGTCTCAGGAAGAAGCAGGTTGTAACCCAGTTGTTTGCACATAGTTCTGAAAGAGGGCTGTGGTGCCTAATCTCTATCATTTGCTCCAAGCTTGAGAGAGGTGGGACCCCTGAACAATGGAGTCTACCCAGAATTCCTTTCATTTCTAAAAGTTTCTGCTGTCACAAATAGGCATTAAACAATTTCTCAGATGAAAACTCTCCTTGTCGTGGGTTCCTTGTATATAGTCTTATGTTTCTATCCAACACACCAAAACATAAAACCAAAATACACCTCTGATCCCAGAGAGACAATTTTCATGGCAGCATTTCTCTCTATTTTTTATTAACTGTCAAAGGAGCAAGCACTGCATATTTCCAAAGACCAGGAGAATGAATGCATGGGGCAGATTTTGTGTGGTTTGTCACAATCATGAACATTCCTTAGGAGGTACATGAAAGGGGAACAGGAAGGTGGATTTCATACCTTGGTGGGGAAAAAAAAACAGCTGATCTTTCTTAACCAACCACGCTTTTTATTCTTCTCAATAGCATCGGCCCCTCCCACACTTCAATCCTTATTTCTCTACAGACCTGTTTCCCCTGAAGTCCCAAAACTGTGGGATGCCGTGACTTGCCCGGTGGAGCTGCTTATGCCGGTAGGCTTCATGTTAGCGATGGTCTCCATGCAGCCAGCCGTGACCCCCCAGTGACCCCCCCCAGCATCCCCCCCAGGGTTCCTGCTTCTGCAAAGGCCTCTTCCTCCGGACTGTCTGGCAAGCAGCAGCTTGCAGGCCGCTGCTCTATACTTCTTTGAAATGAGGTTGTAGAGGATGGGGTTGATGGATGCGCTCAGATAGAAAAGTTGCAAAGCAACGATGTTAAAGTACTGAGAGAAATACATCATCCGGGAATCCTCTGTATTTATGTAAATGATCCTGCCAACGTGGAAAGGCAACCAGCAAACTATAAAGGCCAGAACCACCACCACTGCAAAAGAAGATAGGGGTGCCAGAGTTAGCAAAAGCCTCAGAAAATAAATAAGGGTCCCCAGGAAAGCTTCTGAAGCTATGTGCACCAACAAAATAAATAGGACTAAACTTAGCCAAATCCCTACCCCAGGATAACTACCAGGCTACAGAGTGCACCGGTGTTGGCTTTAACACTGCCTCTTAGTCCTAGATACTTGTTATCAAGGGCGGACATAAACCAGAAGGAGCGATTTCTACTAACAAGCTCTTCTGGCCGGCTTCCTTCCACAAACTCACTTCAGGGACATGCTCTCTGTTCTCCGTTGAAAAGAACTCTGCAACAGGTCTGCACAATTTTTTACTTTTTGATATGGGCATGGTTCCCTTTAGCCTTTAGGATAATTTAACATTAAGGAAAAAGAGGGGGGAAATTTTTAGCTTAGTGTCATCTGTGCTGTCTTCTCAAGGGTCCTGGGAGCTGTCCACACCCGCCTCGATCTGTCCCGCTCGCTAATCACAGAGGCTCTTGGACGATTATCACTGTTTCTCAGACCCGGGTCGCCCACCCTTCAGGGGCGCCCTCCCTCAGAGCTCCGGGGGAAGGGGGAGGAATGGAGATGGTTTTCTCTGGAGACAGGAAATAGAGCCGTGTGGAAGCTGGGGTCGAAACAGGCAAGGAAAGGTAGGGAGGAGCCGCCCGGGACGCAGAGCCCGCGCGCGGCCCGCCCGAGGGCAGCGGTGTTTGGCGCAGAGGTGGCGCCACTTACGCAGGACGCGGACGGTCTGCCGATGGCCCTTCTCCCGCCCCGCGGCGGCCGGGCCTCGCAGCGCCCCCCGGCTCCGTCCGAGCTCGCGCCCGATGAGCCCGTAGAGAACGCTGAGGCACAGGAAGGGCAGGAAGAAGTAGGCTGTGGTGACCCAGAGCATGACGCGCAGCGCGCCCAGCTGCGCCCGGCTCGGCCGGCATTCGCGGCTGAAGAGTGCCGCGGCGGCCTCGGGCCCCGACGGCGGGGTCAGGGGCAAGGGGGCAGCCCGAGCCGTGCCGTTCAGGGTCGGAGCCGCGGTGGGGCCGGGGTCCTGCTCGACGCCCACCAGGAAGAAGAAGGGCCCCGCCGAGAGCAGCGCCACGGCCCAGAGCGCAGCGATGAGCGCGCGGACGCGGCGGCGCGTGACGAGGACCCGGGCGCGGAGCGGGCGGCAGATGGCCAGGTAGCGCTCGACGCTGAGCGCCGTCACGTGCAGCAGAGTGGCGTAGGTGCCCCCCTCGCCCAGGTACAGGGACAGGCGGCAGAGCAGCGGCCCGAAGACCCAGGGCCGCGAGCGCCACAGGCGGTACAGGTCGAAGGGGAGGCCGAGCAGGATGAGCAGGTCGGACACGGCCATGCTGGCCAGGTAGAGGTTGGTAGTGGTGCGCAGGTGGCGGCCGCGGCCCACCAGCAGCACGGTCACCACGTTTCCGCTCACGCCGACGGCGAAGAGGCCCAGGCACACGGCGGTCACCGGCACCAGTGCGCCCAGCGGGAAGGCCGAGCAGCGGCGCTCGTCGCACGGCAGCAGCGCGGCCCACGGCGGCTCCCGCGCGTCCTCGGGGCCGTGACTGCGGTTCCAGGGGCTGCCCATGGGCGCACGGCCGCGCGTCCCCGCCGGGCGCTTTCCTCCCGGCCAGCGCCACAGCCGCACTGCCCTGCCCTGCGGCGCCCAGCGCGGAGAAGACGGCTCTGCGGGGGGACGCGGCGGCGCGCAGTCTCCGCCCTCGCCACGGCCCGCCCCCCGCCACCGTCCCCCGTCCCCCGCCTGGTCCCGCTTCAGCGCCCTCTCGCCCGCCACGTGGAGGCGGCGGGGCGTCCCTTCCCACGGGCCCAGGAAGCGATCACCGAGTCCGGGTGGGGTTGGTACCCGACCCAGCCAAGTGCGGCGGGGGCAGCGTGCTGACGGCCGGGGAAGGGTCGCCGGCGCTCGCTGGCATGCCAAAGGGAAGGAGGGGAGTCTAGACGGGAATCTAGGGGCTTCCCGGGTTCCGGTTCCGTCTGGTCCTCGAGCGAGTGAGGAACTGTGATGCTGGCTCAAGTCCTGGCCTCGCCCTCCCGTAAACTCTGGAGTGGAACCAAATAATTTCAACAACCGTTTACAACCCTAAAGTCTACTGAGGTCACTGTGTTTGCGCCTTTTAAAGAACCGCGCTTAAATATTTACCTTTACATTTGAGTGCTTGCGTAGATGCTGAATTGTTCCAGTGTCGAAGTATTCCAACAAAGTACAAAACCCTACTTGTTGGTCCTGACCAGAAAGAACATTTTGGGGAGAGGACTAAAGCTAATTTAGGTATCAGGTTCCTTGTGATCTTAATGACGAGAGCTGGCTTTTACGGGTTGCTTAGGATGTGGCTGGCCCTGTGCTTTTCATTTCATCATCACATCCTTGTGAACCCATTTTTACAGACGAGGAAAGTGGGACTCTCTTGAGGCCACACGCAATGGAATCTGGACTCGGGTCTTTTGGGCTCAGGAGTCGGCAGGCCCCCTGCCCCTGTGGGACTCCACCGGTCGAGCCATCTGGCCCTCTTGTTTTCTGCTAAGTCCTGTAGCGCTTTGTGTGGAGGGGCACATTACTAGCCGTTTTGCCACCCATCGCCTTGTGGCAAGCTTAAATCTTCCACCTCTTCTCCCGTGCTTCCCTTCTCTTTTCTCCAACTGAAATCTGGCTTTTCCCGAGGGACGTCCTTCCCCTGCCAGCCAGCTTGCAGGAACCACGGGCTTCCTCATGCTTGCTTCCGGCCCCCCCCCAAAGCCCCCGGCTTTGAATCTCAGCTTATCAGAGGCCACCCCTCCAGCTCCCGGCCCTGGTGGCTCACCCTTACTCCTTGAGGATTTTGGTGCCTCCCCATCACTCCCTCCAGCACTAGTCCTGACAAAATCCACAACAGGCACGTGAATGCTGCCACGCCTGCGCTCCTTTCCATCCCTGGGTTTGTCTTCACCCCATCTCAGCCGGCTGCTCCAGGGGACTCGGTACACCTTACCCTTACCAGCACCTGGTGCCCTCCTGCAGCTCAATTTCAGTCATCGCGATTTCTGACCTCCACCCCCTCTCTTTCTAGCTACTTTCTCTAATCCTTCAACTCCAGTAATCCTTCATCCCCACCTGAGCCTCCCACGGGTTTTCTCTTCCCTTCTCCCTGTGGCTCACGTCCTCACTTCCCACCTTTACCCAACTTAAGCTCCCTCTGCAGGCGCCACCACTCGCAGGCATCGGCGCTCCACTCCCGGGCACAACTCCCTCCTCCTCCCCCAGCACAACCACAGTCCCGGTAGAATTGAATTCTCTGTTACTCTACGAAAGCCCCTGGAGAGCCCAGGAATTGTTTTATTTGAAATTCACAGGCTCTCACCCGCTCACCCCCGTTCCCAAGGCCACTCTAATTCTCATCCTACTGTGCAACTCACCCTCCCAGCCTTCAGGCTGCTCTTTCATACTTTCTCCTCTCTCCTTATACCCAACACCTCCACCTCCTCACTCTTAGCTGGTGACTTTGCACCCTGTTGAT
>JAQZBX010041329.1:0-22384 GCA_029593785.1 Cabassous unicinctus
TCGGAACCAAACTGCCTGGGTTAAGTCCTGGCTGGGAGGCATTGAGCAGGTCCCTTCATCTCTCTGTGCCTCAGTTTCCTCTTCTGTAAAACAGGGACAATATTCGCACCAATCTCATGTTGTCATGGGGGTCGGAGGAGCTGGTGGGCGTGCAGTGCCCGAGGCAGGCCTGCCCTGGGAGGGCCTGGTGGTCAAGCTTTAGTCACACCCCCAACAGGCCAGGCCAGTGCTGGCAGTGAGCTCTCAAAGGGAGGCCGATTTGCTTTTGGGGCAGACAGCTGCCCGATTTCTCTTTTCCAGTGCATTCAATTCTTCTGATGCCCTCTGGGAAAAAGTCTCTGAGGCAGTAGGTATCTTCCACACTGTTCCTCTCTTTCCTCACCTAGATGGTCTGCCTGAGGGCAGCACAGCAGCTCTAGGGTCCCGAGAGGTTAGGGGTAGCCCTGGAACAGCCCCAGCCTAGAGAGAAGTTCAAACCCTGTGACCAGGGCCCCCTAACCAGCCAGCCATGAATCCTGAGCAGCTTAGATAATTAAAAAGCAGTGGTGGTGGGGGGGTGGGGACAAAACTCACCCCGCAAACGTGTGCCCACTGTTCTCATCCGCCCTCTGGCTTCCACTCTGCGGTCAGCTCCTTGGAAGGGGACGGCGTCCCTGCCAGGAACTCTGCGGCCAGTTGACTCATGGACTGCAAGGTGTGCATGGCCGCCCACACACCCAGAGGGGGCCGGAGCCCCAGGGCCTTGCCAGCCCCTGGGCACAGAGACGGATCTTCCCGGCTGGTCGGAGCCCTGGCAGCACAGGACGTCCTCCAACAAGCAAGGAGTGCGTGACAGCCCACGCGCTGCCCAGAACGGGAAGGCAAATGCAAACAGCACCCAGATTTGTCGTTTGTCCTGAGCACCCCAAGGGAGTCCTCAGATGGGATTCTAGTCTTTAAGATAATTTTTTTTTTCCAGAAATAACAGCTCTGGATGAGCCTGAAGGAGGGAATCAGTTCATTCTTTCATCTATCAAATATTTACTGTGCTAGGCAGTGGGATACAGTGAGGAGGAAAAGCCCCTTGCTCTCTGGGGTGGAGGGACTGACACATCTTAGAGCACATGGTGCTCTAAAAGAGGGTGCACGAGGTGCAGCTGGAACAGAGAGAAGGCGGCAGCTGACTGCCTGATGGAGAAGATTCCACAGAAGAGGGGCCATGTCTGTGGGGCTTTGAAGGATGCAGAGGAGTTTACCAGGACAAGGGGGAAGGGCAAAGGGAGCAGCATGACCCTTTAGTACTCAAAGCACATGGTATGTTTGGGAGACAGCAAGTGTTGCTGAAATGCAGAGTTAAAGGAAGGTGAGATAGAGACTGGGCTGTATCTGTAGCATCCCTGGTTGTTCTTGGACCTGTCACTGCTCCCAGTAGGGAGGCGCTTCCCCTTTGCCATTTGTACATTTCCAGTCTCACGCCGTGCCCCTCACCCCCAACCCCTTCCTATGATGGGGCCTCTGGGCTGGTCCCAGACGCTCTGCCCTGCCTGGTCTCTAGGCCCCCACCCCCACCCCATCCTGATTTCTCTCTGGCTCCCACACCGTCCTTCCTGTGAGCCCCAGCCCATTCCAGGCCTTTCCAGGACCCAGGACCCTGTTCCTGAAGAGCTTCTCAGAGCCTATGGAATAGCCCCTCCCACCCACCCCCCGACAGAGGAGGCCAGAACCCCCGTTGGCTGGTGAGCAGATCAGGTGGGCCCCTCAGGCTCTGTGCACAGAATCCCGTTCACCTCTGATGCCCTGCAGGGCAGATGCCAGCATCTCCGGTTCACAGATGAAGGAGTTGAGCCTCTGGGAAGTTGAACCCCTTGCTCAAGACCTCGCCACCGGTTCAGTGGTGGACATGGGATCGGAAACAGGCTCTGAAGGCAGCGCTGTGTGCAGCCTCTTCACCTCCCTCTGGGAGGCCCCGGTGTGTCTGTGGGCCTGGCTTTTGCAGGTGCCTGGCAAGAGCAGGGCCCACAACTCCACCAACGGCCCCCCGTCTTCCCCGACCAGCTCAGATGTCTCTGCCTCTTCCTCGCTAGCAGGAGGTAGGAAGTTGTTGGGTAAACATGAAACGGTGCCCTACTCTTCCATTGCCAGTCCAGGTGTGAGGGTGCCAGGCAGGGGCCGTCTCCCTGCGCCTGTGGTGCCACAGGGCGACCTGCTTTTCGTGAGCACGTGTGCTGGCGTGCCCGCCCCTCTGCCGCTCGCTCGCTCTCTGAGCTGGCTGGTCTGCCCTGATCAGCACACTGACGTCAGGAATCGTGTCACCTTTGGTCTCCCTGGGGCCTGGCGGCTGTGATGTATGGCTGTTGGCGTGTCCCCTGCATCCCTACAGAGGGCCCAGGCCAGCGGGGAAGGAGGGATTAAGTTGTTCCTGCCTGGCTGCAGCCGCCTCCCAGCCCCATCCAGCTGTTCCCCGCTGCCCACTGCCAGGCGGCAGATGTCGGGGCCGGGGCAGCCTGGGAGCTGGGGACCTGCGCATCGTCTTCATGTGAACGTCTCCAAGGCTATTTCTGGCCTTGCCATTATCCCAGCGGCTTTGGGGGATAAATATAGAAACGATTGCAAAGCCCCAGGCAGGCAGGCAGGCAGGCAGGCAGCGCTGGAGTGCGTGTGGACGGGTGCTTGGCTGTAAATCAGCCTGCCGCTGCCGCCGAGCTGCGCGCTCGAGGACGCCGATTGCCCCACCGACTCCCTTCCAGAGCTGTGCCCTGCTGTGGGGTCTGGCGGTGGAGGGGAGAGGGAGGGAGGGTCTGTGGGAGGGACAGGGAGGAGTGTGCCGGGCTGTCAGGGGCCTTAAGCAGAAGTGCAGGCTGCTGGAAGTTTCCTTCCTGAGAACTTCCTAGCCGCTTCTGGAAGGGAAAGGGCAGGGTGGCCCGCAGGAGTTCCTGGGCGGCAAGTGGAGGGAGGGTGTGCTCCGCTGAGAACAGTGGCCCCAGGCCGGCGGCCTCTGGTAGTCAGTCCCCGTCCTGTCCCCTGCTCCCTCCGTCTGCGTCTGCGAGCAGACAGGGCCGAGCCCAGATGCTGCCTGAGGCCTGAGGCCTGGGGTGGCTCCAGGGCCTCCGCCAGCCTCAGGCCTGCCTGCTTTTCTGCTTCTGCCTGCCTCGATCCAGCCCAGGACCAGCACAGCTCTTTATCTCTGGCTCCTGGCCGGAGTTGGCGCAGGGACGGAGGCCAGAGTTGGCGCAGGGACGTTCAGGCCTCCCTGCCCTTGCACAGGTCTACCTCCATCTTCCTGGAGGCATCCTGGCTCCCTCTCCTCGTTCCTCGCCCCCTCCGGGGCCGCTCCAACTGCCGTCTCCTGCCTGGAAGCAGATAGCTGGGCTGGTGTTGAGCGAGGAGCAGACACATCCCAGGAGACGCTTTGAGTGGAAAAGGATAGGCGTCAGCAAGCTGGCTGGAGCCCTGTGACTTCACCAGCCATGGGGGCAGCTCCGCGCAGGCAGGGCCTCGTGCATGAGTTCCTTGTAAATAGGTGACGTGGGGTGTGCTTGCTGAATACAGACTGGGAGGGGGCAGCCGGGCCCAGGGCACTGCGCTACAGAGGAGGGCTCTGGGAGCACGGGGAGGTCTGTCCCCACCCCCCAGGCTCTGCGAAGGGAGCTGCGGGCCGCCTGGCTGCATGCAGGCTGCACAGGCACGTGGCTCTGAGCACGGGGGCTGCAAAGAGGGTCAGGGTCTGTTTCCATGGGGCTGCCGGAACAGAGTGCCACAAACTGGGTGGCTGAAGACAAGAGACCGTTCAGAGCCTGAAATCCAGGTGTGGGCCAGCCGCACTCCCTCTGTAGGCTCTAGGGGAGGCTCTTTCCCGGCCTCTCCAGCTTCTGGTGGTGCCCAGCCTTCCATGGTGCTCCAGTCTCTGCCCCCATCTTCGCATGGCCTTTTTCCCTGTGTGTCTACCCCCTCTTCTCAGAAGCACCCCAGCCTTTGATTGACGGCCCACCCTAACCAGCGTGAGATCACCTTGACTTGATCACATTTGCAAAGACCCTATTTCCAAATAACGGCCCATGCACGGGTAGTGGAGGTGAGGACTTGGACATGTCCGTTGGGGAACACAGTCCAGCCACAGCACTGGGTGTGGCCCCCCGAGGAGCTCGAAGGCCACCAGTGGGAACAAGAAGTCGGCAAGCAGGTGTGATCTGGGCCGAGCCTCCTGGGAGCAGAGGGGGTGTCTGCTCCTGGGGTGTCGGAGTCGAGTCCACCAAACAGGACAGGTGGGCTTGGGGGTAGCAAGGGAGGCCCTCCAGGCAAAGGGGACACCGTGTGTCCGCGTGACCGCGGCTGAGTGGAGGGAAGGAGCCAGGTCGGGGCCTGAGCGCTTCGTCTTGGAGGCTGCGGGGGCCGTTGAGGGGCTCTCATCAGAGGAGTGACACGCTCTGATGCTGCGGGAGAAAGAGCTTCCTCTGCCTCCGTGCGGGTGACAGGTCGGAGGCGGGGGGAGGAGGGGCAGGTTGGCAGCAACGTCACGATGTCTTGCTGCGTTGAATACCTGGAAGATTTTTTTTTAACTGCGCTGTCGAGTCGGGCTGTAAGCGTGTGGGTGCCTGAGGAGCGGGTGTCTGCCTCTCGTCTCTAAAGATGGCAGCACCGAGCCACCGCAGCTGGGGCTGCCCAGGGGCCTGGGCCACGCTCAGAGCCGTGGGCACCGATGTGCCGGCCCCGTCACCAGAGGGACAACTGACCAGCCGGCCTGGCCTCCGCCGGTAGCCTGGCCCGGAGCAGAGGCAAGTGACCCACCGGGTCAGCCCCTGACCCGGGGTTCCGTTGCCAGCCCTAGGCCCTCAGTCAGCCGCTGTACAAGGGCGTTTGTGGGTGGCTCCCAGCACCCCTCTGCCTGCCACATCTCCCTCCTCGCCCAAGTGCTGATGCTGTGAGCTCCAGTGCCCCGAAAAAGAAGCGACTTAAGAGAAAGTGTTGTTTGAGGGAGAGATAAACGTGTTTGTTTAAGTGGAACCGCAGAACCGAGAAGCTAGCTGGTCTTGTGAACATGTCCTTGTATTTATGGCTCCGCGGGTGTACGTTGGTAAACAGAGAGAAGAAAGGGGCGATTGTGTGGCCGCGTCTCACTGTGGGGGATAGGTGCAATATTTGTTGAGGACCGTGTGAGTCAGAAGCCTGGAAAGGTCAGAGCCAGAGGCTCCTGGAGGAGACACAGTCCAAGTGCCTCATTTCTCAGACAGGGAAACCGATCCCCAAGGAGGATGGGGATGGGGGGAGGGGCCCGGGAGCAGAGGCTGAAGCCAGGACCTGCTGCCAGGATTCCTCTGTGCCCTCCGAGGCCCGTCCTGGGCTCTGCTGGGTGTCGCTCCCGTGCCCGCCCAGGCAGATGGAAAGCCGGCAGCCCTGGCTTGGCCCCGGGAGCCCCAGAGGCGTCGCCCTGCCAGCGGAGGGACCACACAGACCCTGTGGGAACGCGCTGCCCAGGCCTCACTGGGCGGCCGAGCCCCCTCCCAGCCTTGGTCTTTCATACAGCTGCTTCCTCGCGGACCGCGCGAGCCAGGCAGGTCTGGTGAGGCAGGCAGGTCAGCGCTGCGAGGCCCTGCATGGTGGAGCCTGACGGACTCGGTTCCTAGCTCTGTGGCCTGGAACAGCAGCCTCCATCAATCACTGCCAAGTGGGAATCAGAAAACACCGCCCAGCGTTGTTGTGAGGGTTAAATAAAATGAGGTAGTGCACGTTGCCGTACTTGGCAGTGTCGGCTGGCCTTTGAAGAGGACGTGAGGCAGGTTAGCTAGGGAGAGGGAAGACGAGTCACCGCTGAGGCCGGGTAGAAAACATGGCCACGAGACCGTGGCCGTGAAACCTCCTGGAAACCCCGAGGACCCCGCCAGACCCCAGCCACGAGAACCCCATTTGAAACGGGATTGGGACCAGATCCCGTTCAGGGTCAAGGGGAAGCCCCGGATATTCTCAAAAGGCCTCACCATTGGCCCCTGAGAACTGACAGGTGGGACAACCAGTCAGGACAGCAAACAGCTGGGACCCCTCCCCAACATTATGCAGGGGGGGGAGGAAGTCTTAGAAGGCCTGACCTGGGGTCCCCACGTGCGTGTCTCACTCTGTAGCCCACCCGCGGTCCATGCCTCGGACCGTGTACTTTTCTTGTTTTCTTGCTTCTTAGTAAGCTCTTTACTCCCTTGCCTACCCTATGGCGTGTCCTTAAATTCTTTTATGCGACATAAGCCAAGAACCTAGAAGCCCAGAACCCAGAGCCCTCCACCAGCAGAGGGTGGAGACGCCTCTGCACAGACAGGGAAACTGAGGCTCAGGAACACTGTGACTTGTGAGGGTCACAAGGGCAGTCCTGCCTGGCTCTCCCTTTCCTGCTCCGGCCTCGGCTTTTCCATAGGCCCAGTGATCCCGCCCTCCCTTCCTGGTGGGGGTTGAGCCGCTCTCGGGGGCCATGGAAAAGGCTCTGGGCAGAGATCAGGTTCCAGCCTGGTGGCCTTGGGCAAGCCACTCTGGACTCCAGTGAGCGTTTAGACACAGTGTTTCCAGAACTCTCCAACCGGCGGATGTTCACTGGGGTCTCGTGCTGGGGTGGGCGAGCACCGCTGGAGGCTCCCTCTAGTCCTCACTTCTTCCCTTTGGTCGCAAGACCCCCTGCCAAGCCAGTAGCAAAGGCCCCTTTCCCGTCCCTGGGGCTCAGGAGGAGAAGCCCGGCCCTCTTGGGGGCTCAGTAAAGGTCTGGGGTGGCCTGTGGGCCTCTGATGATTTATGGCCCTGCAGGGGGAGGGGGGCCAGGAAGAAGAGTGGCTGCAATTACCAGCTTCCCAAATTCCTTGTTTTATGGCTGGAGTTAGAGGCAGCTGTTGGAGACTGTCCCCAGAGGACTGTTTTCCTGGACCAGGGCAGATGATCCAGACTTCAGTGCCCTGTCTGAGCCAGAGCCCAGAGGACCAGCCGGGGGGGTGGGGGTGAGGCACGGGCTTGGGGCTCTGCTCGGCCAGGTAGCCGGGGGACGGAGGCCTTGCTGCCGTCAGCGAGCCCCCGCTAGCTGCTCTTTGCTCTGGGCCCTCTCTGGGGCCAGGTCAGCTCCAGGCCCCTGAGCCAAGTGTGCCCCCTTGAAATCTGTGGTCCCTTAAGGGCCTTTCAGACCCGGTCGACCAGGCTCCAACAGGCCAGTCCTTCTGAAACACCTCACTCTCTTGAACGGGAGCTCGTGTTCCCGCCACGCGGGCAGAGGCAGCTGTCCTGGGCACCGTGAAACCCGGCGTGTTGATGATGGGCCCCAGACCCCATCCCACAGCTCAACCCCGGGACTCATCCCTGAGGTGAGGGGCTGACCCCAGCACGTGGGTGGGAGTGCCCTCTGCCCCTGGGACTGCGGCGGCTCCAGATTCCTCCCTTCCCACCTCAGCCCAGTTCTCAAGCTCTCGTGAGAGGCCTGGGGCCGGTGGGGAGTGGGCTTGTCCAGCACGCAGCTGGGGCCTGACAGCGAACGAGAAAGGCGCCTGGCTTGAATCCACCCCAGTTTTTGTTGCAGTGGTTGTTTTTAGCAGAAATCAGGGAGGCCGCCACTGTTTGCGGTTAGAACCCTGTCCGTTTGCTGACCAAACGGGCTTGCTGGCAGCATTCAGTGACTTAGGTCTCAAGGATCAGAGGGGCTGAAAAGCGCAGGATGGCAGTTCGGCCTGGCTCAGGGCCTGCCTTCTGCGCGCTCTGGTTCCGCGTGCGTCCCGGGGCCGGCCCTGGAGTTGGCCCTTGGCAGATGAGAGCGTGAGCTGTGAGCGTGCGTGGAGCGGGCTGCGGGGATCCTGGGCAGGCTGGAGCCAGGAGCAGTGGGTGACTCACTTCAGAGCACTTGAAGCGGAAGACGTAGCTTCCAAGAGGGGCTCCCGGGGGCCAGACAGGTTGAGAAGGGAAGCGATGCCCGCTTGAGAGGGAGAGAGAAGAGGCGAGACCAGGGAGGAGATGGATTTCTGTCAGGTTCCCAGTAGTTTCTCTTGCCTCTTTCTTGGAGACCAGCGGCTGCTAAGCAGGTTGATAAGGAGGGTGAGGAGCTGTCGGGCCGGCTGAGGGTCAGGAGCCCTGCGTGGCCCGAGGTCCTGCTTTAGGCCAAGAGCTAAAACCTCAGGGAGGCTTTGGGGCAGAGCCGGAAACAGGCCCGGAAATAGACCTGAGATCACAGGGACTGGGGGCGGAGCTCAGCATTGCTGTAGTCTTCAAGCCGGGTGGCTGGCAGTCCTGTTTCAGGCCAGGTGTGCGGTGCTTTCCAGAGAACAGCCCTCCATCAAAGAGCGGGCCTCTCCCAGCTTGCTGGTGGCTGCAGGAAGCACCCAGGCGGGGGCCGGCCTTGCCCACCTCAAAGCCGAAGTGCACACTACCGTCTGGGGGTTTATCCGCTAAGCCATAGCTGCCCACCTTACTGGGGGATTCCTTGGGTCCCAAAACAGAGACAGAGGCCAGGGAAGCACCGAGCAGCATCTTCATGGGTAGCTGTGCGGGGGTCCTCGTGCACATTGTTTGATGTCATCCTCCCATCAGCCTTGCCAGGCAGGGGCGACAGAAAAGGGGAGATGGAGACTCAGGGACGCTTCATGGCGAGTAAGTGGTTCTGCCCAGATCTAACTGCCCAAGGCCCCCAGCCTTCTGCACGGCAGGAGGCGTCCCAAAGAGACAGGCCTATCTTCTGTGTGGGTAAGGGCAGGACCCCCGTGCCTCTGGGAGATGGCAGGTGGAGGTGGGGTGTCTTCTCCGTGTGCACCAGCTCGGCCCACCTTGGGATTGCAATGTCCCCAGCTTTTAAAACCATGCCAGCAAAGCATGACCCGAGGGCTTGTTTTGCACAGGTGCTTCTCTTCCAGGTAAGCTCTGGGCACCTGGGGTTGGTCCCAGCGGTAACACTGATTTTCCTCTCCAGCCTGACCCCACTCCACCCCACGTGTGGCAGGGGAGGAATAAGCACCAGCCAGAGCCCCCCCTGCCCGAGCAGAGAGCTTAGATTCAAGAACTTAATAACGTTTTTCCTGTCTATGGTGGTGGAATGAAGTGGGGAAAATTGATAAGACTCTCCCAGCTGGCCGGGCTGCCACATTTTCTACCTGCCTCCTGCCCGTCACATCCGCCTCGGAGCAGTTGTAAATTCCCCACGAGGCTGCTCCGTCTTGGGGCGCACATCTCTTGGGTAGCTTGTGCAGTCTGTCTCGGAGGCCTGGCATAGGACTGGCCCTGCTGCGAAGGCAGGCGCTGCGGGCAAGCATGAGCTGGCAGCAACTAGGAGAAGAGGCCACCTGTGCTGGTGGCCTGCCCGTGCCTGGCAGTCCCATCCCAGCCTGGCCAGCCCCTGCAGCCTGCCTGCGCCAGTGGCCAGTGGCGGCTGCAGCCGCTGACCCCGGGCCCTTCTCCTGAGCACCCTTTCTCCTGGGTGCCCACGGCCGTGTCCTCGCCACATAGCCACCCACACCCCCCAGCTCCACCCCTTTGTTCTCTGTGCTCCAAGGATGCTGGACCACCGGCTCAGGCCAGGGTGGGTCCTACAGGGACCTCACCCTTTAGTGGAGGAGGGGGATCCTAAAGCTTAGAATGGCCGCTGATAAAGACAGCTACGGGGCGTCTGCCCTGGGCCAGGTGCTCCTCTCACGTCATCTCATTTCATGGTCACAGCAACGCCCTGCAGTCGTGCTTTCGTTAACCTCGTTTACAGACAGGAAACTCTGAGAGATGGAGGAACTTGCTGAGGCTGGCTGGGCATTGCCGGCCTGGCCTGTGACTCCTTCTGGGAGCCGAGCTGCCCAGGCTAATGGAGAGCTAATCGGCACGACAGAGTTCTTGCCCTGGTCTAAGCACCCGTGGGAGTTGAGGCAGTTACCTTTTCCGAGCTTAGGTTCCCACATCTGCAAAATGAAGATGGACGTGCCTGCCCCTGAGGGCCGTGTTGAGGATTCGAGGGGATGGCCTTGGTTAAGCTTCCAGGACAGCCCTGCTGGTCCCACCCCCTGGTCCCTCCTGCCCTGGACAGGGCCGTAACCAGTTGTGGGATCGATGGGGGGGACTTCCACGGCGAGGTTGTAAAGGACCCCTGCCTTCCTCCCTTTTGGATCAGTCTCTCTGGGGGAAGCCATCCCCATGTCACGAGGACATGCAAGCAGCTTTCCGGAAAGTTCTGGACATTTGGTAAAGACCTGGAACCTGCCACCAACAACCAGCACGCACTCACCAGCCGTGCAATGAGTCGAGCCTTCAGAAGACTGCAGCTTCGGCCAGCAGCTGGCCTGCGGCCTCCGGAGAGGCTATGCGCCAGACCACCCGGCCACGCCGCCCCCAGCTTCCTGGCCCACAGAAGCTGCATGCAGCCATAAATGTGTATTGTTTTAAACTACCGAGCTGTGGGATAATTTATTAGGCAGGGATCAGCAGTGAATGCAGAGTGCCCTAGACGCTCGTTCCTTTCTGTGTCTTCACCGAAGTTTCTCTGCTGCTGGTGCAAAGCGCTGCCGGCCCCGATGGCTCATGCTGCAGAGCTCGGGGCTCAAAAGACCTCCTCTGCTTTGCTGCCACGTGGACCCCTGGGAATCGGGTCTGAGCTGGAGGCTGGGAGGGGATTGGTGGGTGAGTGCAAGGCAGGTGGAGACCCAGCCTGTCGTGCAGAGCAGCCGCAAATCCGGAGGTTTCCTTGGCTCTGCTTGCATGAGTGGTTACAGGTGGGGGTGAGGCAGGGGTGGGAGGACCCCTTCCTTCTGGGGATGGGAGGAAAATTTGTGTTTTCTTCCTCCTCTACTTCCTTCATCTCCCTTTTCCCTCTGCTCAGCTTCATAGACCACCTGAGACTCTAGGGTTTGGTTCTCTTTTTTCTACCCCGGGATGCTTTCCCCCTCAGCAGATGAGCTGCATAAAGGGGAACTAAACATCTGGATAAATGATACATTTTGGAGCCTCGGGTCACCCAGAGCCGTCTCGTCAGCCTCATTCGGGGGATCTCTGGTTGTGGTCACCCCTGTGGTTGTGTTAGGAAGCTGTAACTTAGGGCCAAATTCCAGTGCCTGCCGGCGCACCTGGGCCTGGCCCCTCACGGCCTGATCCCCGGGGGCGGGCTGTGCAGCCTGCAGCCTGGGCACCTGGGCTGCCGGGCCCATACAAGCTGCTCCTGAAAGCTGCTTTTCAGTAAATGTGTAATTATCTCCAGGCTCTTGCATCTTCTTTTCCTCAGTCATCGTTTCTGAATACCTTCCATGGTTCTCCGCACTGAGGATGCAGGGATGAATCAGAGCAAGTTCCTGCCCTGGGGTGTCGGCTAGCGGGGGAAACGTGCGTGTGAACAAGAAAGCTTAACCGCAGCTCGTGCTGTCTGATGCTCAGCGTGTGCTGTGATGGCCAGGACAGCAGACCACAGAGGCAAGGCGGAGAAGGCCGTTTCCCAGGAGACACGGCTGGCCCAGGAGGCACAGCACGAAGCGCCCAGGGGCTGCAGGCTCTTGCTGCTGCGGCCGTGGTGTCCAGGCCTTCCCCCCTTAGTGGTGTCCAGGCCTTCCCCCCTTAGTGGTGTCCAGGCCTTCCCCCCTTAGTGGTGTCCAGGCCTTCCCCCCTTGGGGCCTGCACAAGTGGCTCTTTGCTCCTGAAGACTTGCCTTGAGTTTTTCCTCCCCACCTGTCCAACAAAAAGTGACCTTTCCTCCTGAATTCCTTGAAAGTCTGCTAGAATCACCTGTAGACCTGTCTGGGCCTGGCGTTTTTGTTTTTGTTTTTGGCAGGGTAAACCTTTGGTTCCCATTTTAACTTATTTAATGCTCATTTGTCTGTTGAAGCTATTTCTTCTTTTACCAGTGTTGGCACTTTTTATTTTTCTGACTGTAACTATTCCATCTAGGTTTGCTCATATATAAGCTTGCAGTTGTTTATAATAATCTTTTTATTATTTGTTAGTCTGCCCCATAGGTGTCTTTTCTATTTATGTTATATTTGCTTTTCCTGATGTTTTTTTTTTTCTCAATTCATCTTACTAGTGATATATCTTGTCAGAGAACTGGCTGTTTGGTTTTGTTCATCTTCTGTTCTTTTGGTGTCTTTTCATTGAGTTCTGACCTCACCTTTGGTTTTCCTGCCTTCTTATTTTTTGGGTTTGCTATGTAGCCCTTTGTATTGGTCAGCCAAAGGAGTCCGGATGCAAAATACCAGAAATGGGTTAGTCTTTATAAAGGGTATTTATTTGGGGTAGAAGTCCACAGTTGCCAGGCCATAAAGCATAAGTTTCTTCCTTCACCAAAGTCCATTGCCACGTGTTGGAGCAAGACAGCTGCCGACATTTGCCAGGGTTCAGGCTTCTGGCTTCTGGGGTTCCTCTCTTCCGGGGCTGCGCTTCTCTCCTGGCTTAGCTCCTGTTTCCTCCACAAGGCCAGCTGTAGACTATCAGGCGAATGGCTTGTCTCTATCCCGGAGCTTCTCTCCTTCCTCACGACCAAGCTCTCTTACTTCCTGGGGATTCCAGCTCAAGACTCCAACATCAAAACTGCTTCAACTCTGTTCTTGCCTTGCCTTTTATATTTGGTTCACGCCCTACCAAGGGGTGGGGCTCAACGCCCTGCTGACCTGGCCCAGTTAACGCCCTAATCGTAACTTAATCATGCCCAGATTAGCAGACCAGTTTACAAGCATGATCCAATGTCTATTTTTGGAATTCATAATTACATCAAACTGCCAAACTGCTACGCCCTTAGTTTTTTTCATTGAATGCTGAGCTTTCCCTCTTTAACTTAACTGATCTCTCCTCACCCACCTCTGCCCCGTCCTGGGTCCTTGGTGCTTATTGGTTCAAGGCCTGACCTTGGCCCTGGGCTCGTTGCAGTGAGGAGAGCGTGAGCCCAGCCCTGCTTTCTGGGTCAGTCTGCGCAGAGCAAATCCTGTGGCTCACAAGAGAACCTGGGCCGGCCAGCTGGGCTTCAGGAAAGCAGGCTCTTCGGGTGAAGGCGAGGTTGGCGTGTGGTGGGGAGAAGGTTGTAGGAGGAGGGAAGGGAAGGTGCAGGCCGGGCAGCCGGGCCGGGGCACAGCCGGGCCTCCTCTGTGGGAGCCGCCTGGCCTGCCCGTGAGGGGTAGGGCTGTGCTGCCTTATGGCCGTGCACACAGACGGCCTCTGACGACGCTACCCCTGTTGCTACTTGTACCACTTCCAGCAGATAAAACGCAAACAGACTGACATTGCTGGCCAGTTTCAAGAAAGTGCATTTTAGACCAGCATCTTGATCTCTGATGCCCGCAGCAGGGAAAAGTTCCTTCTTCCAGTCTTCAAAAAAGTGACCCTAGTTGTTCTCCTGTAGGAAGCCTCACAGAAGTCTTCATGGCCACCATGTCCCAAAGAGCCTTGTTCCTCACCTTCTCCCTCCTTGATATGAAGCAGATGTCGGGTCATATGTGGTGCTTGGTTTATAGCAGCCTTGGCGAATCTGTACACGCTTTTAACAAGCTTTGTTGTGCATCCTTCACTGTCCATCCATTCATCCATCCAACCATCTATCCATCATGCATTCACTGAACGTTACTCGTGTGCCCAGCATTCTTGTAAGCACTGGGAGTTCAGCAGCGAACCCAAATCCCTTCCTACAACATACTGGTTGGTATGCTAAATGCCAGGGAGAAGAATAAGCAGTGAGTAGGGCCGTGGAGGACTTCAGACAGGATGGTCAGAGAAGACCTTGCTGTGGAGACCTAAATAAACTTAGGAAGCAAGTCATGCTCTATCTCGGGAAGGGAGTTCCAGGCAGAGGGAACGGCAGGCACGGAGGCCCTGAGGTGGGCGTGTGCTCAGCAAGGTTGAGGAGCAGCAGGGAGCCACTGGGGCTGCAACAGAACGAGAGGAAGGATGCTAGAGAACGGCAGGGGCAGGGGCAAGATGTTGTAGGATCCAAAGAGTGGACGGAGTCCTTGGAGGGGGCTGCGTTAACATTTTAAATGCTCGCTTTGGCTTATGTGTGGAGGCTGGAGTGGAAGAAGGGAGGCCGGTTGGAAGTTCTGTATTGCGGTAGCCTAAGAGAGAGTCATTGAGAGGTTTGTAGATATTTTTCAGAAGTTGCAGAGAGGGAAGTGAATCACCTTTAAGAAGGAGCCGGAAGCAGCTTACTCTTCAGCAGTGCACACAGAACCCCCTGTCAGCACACAAGCCCCTCCATGCAGCCCCCGGGAGGGTTAGGCCTCTGAGTTGCCCAGGAAGGCTTCATAAGGCCCAGGCTGGACACAGAGATGTTTCTTCCTTCTGGCGCCCTAGCCCTGGCTCTGCAGGAGTTAACCACGCACTTGGTGCTGACAACACAGCTGGGCAAGAGGAACTAAGGATGGAGACCTTGGACCCAACCTTGGAGACCCTTGAGACGGACCAGACCCATGCAGCCATTCAGCAGGCTTCCCTGAGGATCCTGCTCTGAGACCTTCCCTCCTTCCAGAGGCTCACCGAGTCCTGATGCCAGACCCCCTCCCCTCCGCTTGCTGGCAGCACTTGGCCATGCCGCCCTCCTTCCTTCTCCTTCCTCCCTGTCTTGAATCACCCTTCGGAACAGTGTTCACCAGCTCCAGACACCTCATCTGTGCGACCAGGAGCAGCCACTAACCTCTCTGTGCTTCAGCTTCCTCCTATGCAAAATGGGCATAAAAGGGGTTAAAGAAGTTCACCTGTGCCCAGCCCTTGGGCAGGCGGTCTGTAGTGACAACAGCTGTGGTCCTTGTCCTGCCTTCCAGGTCGCTGAACCCACTCCTTTTGGCAAATCTTGAGAGTGCCTGGCTGTGCATGTCCTTCTCCTGGGCCTCTTTGGAGGTGCCTGCCTAGTGCTTGGGAGATTGTAATTTCAGTAGAGACCATTCCCCCACCTTTGGCTGTGCTCCAGCCACATGGAAACACTGAACAGGCGTCATCTCACTTGGTCAACAAGGACTACTGTGCACTTTGTGGAAGAGGAAACTGAGGCTTAGCGGGATTAGGAACCTTGCCAAGGTCCTGTGGCTGGTAAGGGATGGAGCCGGGGTCCGTCCCGCCTCCCAGGGGCTGCTCCTCTGCAGCCACAAGGCCCCTGCGGGTGCTGGCTCATGGGGACCTGCAGGGCTGCTGTCCTTGGTCCTGCCACCCTGCCTGGCCCCAGCTACCTCTGCCCTCTTGGCCTCTTCCTGGTCCCGATGACACTGGCTAAGGAGTGACAGGAGGGGCCTGCGAGCACCTGGTCTACCTTCGGAATCCAGGTCTGGCTTGGGGCAGAATGCAGAGGGTCCCGCCGAGGCTCTGCCCAGGGAGCTGCCAGCTCCTCACGTGGCATTTTGGGGGCCAGGCCTTTCAGAAACATGGGGTGCCAGCACTGGGCCTGTCCCTGTACCTGGTGCTGCAGGGGACAGAAGGGGAGCAGGAGCCCAGGGGCTCCCCAGTGGACAAAGCCACGCGGGGTCCCTCAGCCAGAGGCCTGGGCTCCTCCCTCCCTCCCGGCCGGGCAGCCTTTCTCCACGCAGCCCCCTCCACACGTACCTGCCCTTGCCTGCTGGCCGCAGGGCGTGTGCTTGGACTGTTTTAGACCCTTTCCGTTGCTGAAGCTTGCTTTTCTCATCTGTGAAATGCCTCGTGCACTATCCAGAGGTATCTTTGCCCTGATTAAGCTTCCCAAAGACGCCAGGAACTGACCGTCGTGTGCTCACTTGATTGGGGAGGGGAGAGGAGGGAGCCTCTTAGACTATGACTTTTTTATTTATTAAAAATTAATTAAGGGAGTTTGATGTATCAGGTCGTAAGAGGAGTTGACAGGTCACATGGCCTCTGAAAGCATAAAGCTGGTAATCCATTTAAAAAAACATTTTCTCCGTCTTCTTTTTAATTTAATGGAGGAAATCATTAGCTGGGAAATTGGTAGTACTGATTTATTCCTGTTTTGGGGAAGGGGAGTGGAAGAGAAAATCTGCTCTAATTGCTGCCTGTTCTAGAAGGATGTCAGCGAAATAGTCCCATCAGCTAGGCTTGGCGTGGCCGAGGCAGCCATCAGGCTTTTCTCCCTCTAGCCCAGCTCTGAGGGGGCTCTCTCTGGACCCAGGTGGGAAGCAGTGATGTCCGCAGAGCAGATCTTAAAAACAGAAGCGAACCTGCCTTAGTTCCCTGACGCTCAGGTGCCCCGGCCGAGCCAGTAGGCGTGGTTCTGCTGCGGAGCCCAGTGCACATGGGATCTCATGCTTACGCCCTCATTCCCAGGGAAACAGGACTGAGACCCCCGTCTGGGAAAAAGGACTACGTGCCTCTTGGGCTGCATCCGGTTCCAAGGAGAGGCAACTGGGTTCACCCTAAAAATAACCAAACATGCAAACAGCTTCAACATGCAAATGTTTTTCATATCCATGGGCCAAATAATTTAAAGGTACAGCTGTTTTTCCACTGTCCTGGTCTGTTTGTTTTTCCTGGAGCAGGGAGGGGCTCTGGGTGATCCGGGCTCTTCCGGAGTCATCATCTTCCAGCCCCAGCTCTGGTTGGGGTCTGGCTGGGGACCGAGGCTTCACCCGCGGCTCTGGCTGCTGCCTTCTCTGTGGCCACCTCCTTCCCGGGGACGCCCCAAGTCTGGCACGACAGTAGCAGGACGAGTCCCTGTGGTTCTGCTGCCCCTTTGGGCTGTGGCCCAGGCTGCCTTGTCTCCACTCACCAAGCTCATCTGGCCCAGAAATGGGTGAATGAGTAAGACCCAGAGTGGGGAGCTGGGAGCGGGCAGGCAGAGCGTGGGGCAGGGGAAGGCCCCGCTGCCCTGACGCCCTGCCCACCGCTGCCTCCCTCCTGGGCGGCGGGAGCCTGGGCCCTCCGCCCTTCCTCTCCTCTCCTCATGCTGTGCCCTCTGAGGCTCTGAGGCACATTGTCACGTCTGTGGCTGGCAGCTGTCGCTCCCACAGACCTGCCTTGTTGTGGGAAAAGCCGCAAAGCAGACAGCACGGGCGAGAAGGCCACCGTCAGCGTGGGTTCCGGCATGGCTGTGGCCCCGCAGAGCCGGGCGACGTGGCCCTTCCTTCTTCCTTCTGCCACGGCCCAGGGCAGGGCACTCAGTCCACGGGAGGGGGCGGCTCTCAGTCACGCCCAGCCCAGACCCGTGAGCTGCTGACCCCAAGAGTCTTCTTCCTTCCTCCAGTTACAAAGAAAGAGAAGGCAGGCACGGGGTGTATTAGGTAACGACCACTGCTGTGAAGAAAAGGGTTGGGGGTGCTGGGGTTGGGGCAGGGGCTGTTTTAACTATGAGTGGTCAGGGGAGACCTAGTGAGAAAGTGGCCTGAGACAGGGGCCTGCAGGAAAGGAGGGGGCAGCGCCAGTGCCAGGGGAGCTGGTCTGGGCGGAGCAATGGGGCGATGGAGGCCGCGGGAGCTGGGGCAAAGCTGAGCATCTGGGCCTTTGGCCAGCGCAGGGCTCTGTGGAGGCAGGTCACACCTTGGGTTTGAAGAGGCTCCTGCCTGCTGCTCTGTGCAGGTGGACTGGAGGGAATCAGGAAACTGGGAGAACTGCAGGAAGGCTTTGGGGGCCCCTGAGGCTCGCCTTCCTCAGCAGCTGCTCCCAGCTGGGGTGTCCCATGCCTCTCCGTGGGCACAGAGCACAGTGGAGCTAGGATTCTTTACTCTGTGGCTGTTTTTAATTTTTCTGACGTTTCCCTCTACTCCCCCGCTATCACCCTCCACCTCCCCCCAGGTGGGTTTTGGGGGCTGGGGGCAGGAGTGGGGTGGCTGGGTCAGTTTCCAGTTCCTGCTGTCCGGGCTTTGCAGCCACCCAGCTCCTGAGAAGCACGCGTCCGTCTCCTGGGCCCCCGCCTGCCCCGGCCTTGGGGATGGGGCACGTCCATGCACAGGCCCTCCCTCCTGCCCGGGCCAGGAGTCGCCCGCCTGGGCCTCCCACCCAACCTGGACGTGCCTTGCCATGTGGTTCAGGCAAGTCCCTTCCTCTTTCTGCATCAGGGTTTCCCCAGCTGCAAAGAGAAGGATGGGCTGGAATGGAGGGTGGGTGGCAGTCGAGACCCTCAAAGCAGGGCCCGGTCCAGAACTGGACACCCTCTGCCCGTCTCCACAGGGGCTTCTGCTGCCACCTTGCGGGGGTGGGGAGGCTCCTGTTCCCATCCTAGGGGCTCCTGGCCAGGCATTCCAGGGATGACCTCAGGAGTTGCTGGGGGAGACGGCAGGAGATGGGATTCTAGAACATGGGTCTGGGGCAACGGGTAGGGAGGCGAGGTCCAGGGACCCACGTCATATGGAGCTTGCCGAGCCCACTCCCCAGCCGGTGTCAGTTTTTTCCCCTGGGAGCCCAGCCGCCTGCCCCTTTTAGAGGAGGGTCCCCGGGACCAGGCTGCAGACAGAAGCCTGCTCCACCACCCAGACACCATGGGGTAAGTCGGGAGAGGAAGGGGTGAAGGAACGACGAGCTGAGGAGCTAGGTGCCAGGAGTGGACCCTTCATTTAAGCCTTAGAGCTGCACCGTCTGGGACCGTCACCACCAGCCACGTGCAACCATTTAAATTTAATTTCAAATTAATTCAAGTTAAATAAAATTTAAAATTCAGTTTCCCAGACCCCCGGGTCACATTTCCAGTGCTCAGAGGCCATGGGGACTGTCGGTGACCGCACTGGGCAGGCAGATATGGAACAAGTCCATCATTGCGGAAAGTTCCATTGGTGGTGCTGGTCTCGTCTCTAGAGCAGCGCACGAGCAGTCGGGTGTCGTCCCCTTTACAGATGAAGAAACTGAAGCTCAGGGGAGATGACTGGCTACCGGTGCTGTCGGTGAGGGTCAGGGGGTTTGGCCCCGGGTTTGTTTGCTCTCAAAGCTCGGGTGCAGGGCCGGGTCCACGCGTCCGCCTGCCCAGCTGGCTGCCTGAACCTGTGCCTCTGGGATCCCTGCCGCCCCGGGGCCCGAGGCGCCGCCTCTGCTGGGTTCCCCAGGGCCAGCGCTGCTTGTGAAAAGGCAAAAGAGCAAGTCACGATTCAGGGGCCTGCACCTCTGAGAAACTCCACTGGGGTCCGAAAAACTTGTTCAAGAAGCGGCAGGAAACAGTAGCATCTAGGTGGTGGATCTGTGGGTGTCGATTGTAAAAGCTTTTCAACTTTGCCGTGTGTTGGGGGTGGGGTGGGTGGGTAGTGGGAAGAGGACCATGAGGAGAACATGTTTCCAAGGCTGTGACCTGCAGAGCTGGGGTTTCAGCATGGTCCACCCAGAGTCCTCTGTCCAAGCAGCCCGGCCCCAGCCGCGCCGACGTCGGCTCCGGGCTTCCAGGGGCCCTCAGGAGCTTGTCCTCGTCAGGCTGCTGAGCACGGGCAGGCAGGGCCGTGGGCGGTGCCGGCAGCCCGGCTCTGGGCAGGCGCCCGTCTTACAGTACCACACGCTGGGTCTTAAGGCACCAGAAGTGTATTCTTTCCATTCTGGAGGCTGGAATCCCGAAATCCAGGTCTCAGCAGGGCCGCGGTGAGCTGGAGCCTCGCACAGGTCCTCGGCCGGTGGCAGCGTCACTGCAATCTCTGCCTCCGTCGTCACGTGGCCTTCTCCCGGATCTCTGTCCAAGTGTCCTGTCTTAATAAGGGCACGTGTCACTCGGGAGTAGCCCCCACTCGAATCCAGCTTGGCCTTGTCTTAACTGATCCCAGCTTCAAAACCCTGATTCCAAATAAACCCCCATTCAGAGGTGCTGGGGCGAGGACTTGGGCATACCTTTTGGGGGGACACAGATCCACCCACAGTGATGCTCTGGAGTGCAGGCTGGTAGAACGGGCTGCGCCATCCCCACTTGGGATAAGGAGGTGGAGGCCCAGAGATGCGAATGGGCTTGGCCGCGGTCACGTGAGCTGTACCAAGAGAACAGGCTCCACGCCAGGCCTCCTCTTCTCCCCCAGTCTTATTTCTGTTGCTCCTGGTGTGAGTGAGACCAGGGCCCTTCCTGAGGCTGGGAATATGGGCGACGTAAGAGCAGGGCTGGCACAGGCAGAGGGACGTCCAGCCCGGCGGGGGGAAAACGCAGGGGTGGGGGCCGGCCAGGGGCTAGGTGGGCATCTGCTCGTCCCTGAGAGCAGGAAAGGTGGCTGAGACTCAGGGGGCAGGAGGGCTCAGGGCGAGGTCTCCCTTTTTTAGAAGCAGGGAGGCAGGTGGTCAGAAATGACTCCCCCCACCCCCAGGCCCCGAGGCACCACTCTGGCCCATCTCCTTTGTCACCATCACTCTCAGCTGGGGGCTCTGGGCAGCAGGGCAGGAGGTGGGGGACCCAGGCCACCGTGTTGCGGGCAGGGTGCAGGCCCGAGGCTCCAGCCCCTCTCCCTCTGCCAAGGAAATTGCTGCTCTCTGGCCCCAGCCCCCAGGCCAGGCCGGTGCCCCCCAGCCTTGCCGCCCGCCCGGTCCAGAAGGCCTGGTTTGGGGGAGGCTGCGCCTGGGGGCTGTGAGGATTGGCTCTTGCTAATCCTTCCCTCTGGCATATGGCTCCCCCGCCCTCCTCAGGCGCGCTCCCCTTTCTCCATGGCAACTTAGCTCAGTGGTCCCAGTGGAGGAGAGAGAATCCGTTCGCCTCCGTCTCGCCCGCGCTCCCCGCTCCCCTCCCTCCCGGCCTGCCTTCCTCCTCCATCCCTGCCCGGCTCCTGCCTCTTCCTTCCCGTCTCCGGGCATGGGTCGCCGGGAGGGACGCGTGCCGGGGGCGGCGCCCTGAGCTGGCGGCATGGGGAGCTCGGCAGACATCCATCGAGGTGGGGGGCCCGCTGGATGAGCCCCGGGGCCGGCTCCCAGCTCTGATCCGTGCCCCCTCCCCTTACCTCACGCTTCCCTGAAAGGTAAATTTCTGCTCCTTCGGCAACGTGGCATGGCCTTTGAGGGGTTCATTAGCAGGGAAGGCTCGTCGGGGTCACGTGGGCCGCCGGGCTCTGGAGTAGCTGGAACAGAGGGAGGGCGGGAGGCAGGGCTGGCGGGGCGCAGAGGTGCGCTTGGGGGGCTTCCGCCGGCACCCCCTGAGGTGGCCCCCGGGCAGCAGCTGCACCAGGGAGGGGTGGTTGGAGGCGGGGCTGTGCGCTCTGGTGGTCGCAACCCTTTCTTCCCGGAAAGTGGAGTTTCAAGAATGTCCGAGAAGGTGGTGTAGTGAGACTCACCTGCCGGCCGGCGGGAGGAGGGCTCCGTCTGTTTGGGACGGTCCCTCGGCCATGTGGCTGAGACCACCGCCCAGGAGGCTTCTCCCTGGTCTTCCGCAGGGACTTAGAATGGCTGCCCAGAGGCTGTCCTCCTCGGAGGGAATCGGGGTCTAGCCTGTCCGGCAGTGCAGAGAGTCAGCCCCCAGGCTGTGCAGTGGCAGGACCCCCCTCCCCACCGCTGCTTCCTGTTGTCAACTAGAACGCCTCCTAGGCCGATGGAAAGTGAGGCCAGAAGAGAACAGATTTAGCACCCAGTTCTTAGAAGCTCTGGGTGGGAATGGTGTCCGAGCCCCGTCTGGTCTTTAAATAGAAGGCATGCACCAAGGAGCCCGGCTGAATCATGGCGAGGCTTCCAACTCTGGTGCAGCTATCAGGGAAAGAGCACTTGACTGTGAACATGGAGCCCACTGTGGGGGGCCCAGACACTCAGGTCTGCGGCTCCCATCCTGAGGCACGGCTGGGTGGTGAGCCTCTGGTGATGGGGGCAGGCAGAGCTGCACCCAGGGCGAGGAGCACGGAGCACTTTGAGCTTCCGGGCGTTTGGCTGGACGAGGCTTTTTGTTGCAGCATCAGTCTCTGGCAGCTGCTCTAGTAGCCTACCCAGAGCCTTGAAGGCAGCTTAAGGCAGGCCTCCCCGTCCAGTTCTGCGGTGGGGCCTCCCAAAGCCAGATTTGTCGTCGTCCCCCACACACACCCCCAGAGCTGCCTTGGAGCTCCCCATGGACTGTGACTTCTCTGGGCTTCTCTTTGAGTCATCAGATCGGTGCCTGTTGGGCAAGAGGAAAATTCTTTCATGTCTGCATATGTCTGGGCTGCGAGTTGCTTTGGGCTTGCTTTGAGGCTGGAGACCGTCACCCACAGCTCCCTGGCATCTGGGGGACATGCAGACTTCTTAATTATATTAAACACACCTGGATTCTGGTTCATTTGCTGTAAATTCTGATGGGGTTACGACCAGTGTGATGGGTGGTGGGGCCGCGTTCTGGTTTTGTTTGGTCTTGTTTCACTAGCGAATGGGAAATCTGATGACATGTGGCGGCACCTCGCCCTCCTCTTTGCCCCCGGCCTCTGCAGGGGCCCAGCCCCAGGCCTGCCTGTTGCAGCTGGGGTTCCTGCCCGTCAGGCTGAGGGCCACTGTGGCCATACAAGCGTGTGTTTGATTCACAAGCCTGAAAGTCTACAGCGGAAAGCACAGGCGGCAAAGAGCTGGTGTTGGAGGAGGAGGGAGGGGTGGCCCCTCCAGCCCCACGGCAGTTCGTCAAAGTGAATCTCGACAAAGTGCTTTGTACCAG
>JAQZBX010041330.1:0-22382 GCA_029593785.1 Cabassous unicinctus
AAAAAAAAAAAAAAAAGAAACTTGAAGTGATCATTATTTTTCATTAAATTGAATAACATAAATTTTAACTAAATCATCAAGTTATTTGACTAATCTGATTGATGAATTCAGTCAAAAGTATAGAACTAGCTCTGTGTGCAAAATGTCAAATTCCTGCAATTAATGGAATTGATGAGAAAAGTCCATTCAAATATTTTTCTTTTTAGCCTAGAAATGAAAGTTAATTCAACTGCATGAATGTGGCCCTCTGAACATGACCTTCTATTAGGCACGGGAATGATTTGTGAAATTTTACAAATAAAACTGATATTCTGTGCTTGGCATCTTTCTTCTTTCTCAAAAATCTTCCTAGTTATTTCTCCCATTAATGAAAAAAGAAAAAAAAAACATGATTTAAACTAGCTTTAGCTTTAGGAGAATAATTTGGTATGAATATCATTATTAAAATCCCACTGCTTCAAATGGATTTTTAGATTAATATATCTGCAGAGATATAAAATTATCTGATTTATAACTATGCATTATTAGAGCTGAAATGTCAGTTATTATCTCCTCAGCTTAATACTTAGATTACCATATAATTATATGCATCTTTGAGAAAAAAGGTTGAAAAGTAGCATGGAAATGAATCTTGTGTCTGTTATTACAATTGGAAATGCAGTGTCAAGAATAGCTGTGGATATTGCACAACTTCATGTTGACTTAATTCCAAGCAAGAAGGGACAATGGTAATGAAAGTGGCATACATCTTCATAAGTCACTCCTTGTCTATGACTATTCTTTGTAACACTGATTGACTTACTGTACTATGACCTTCCACCCATGCTTTTACTTTTAAATTGTGAATTTATGAAATTAAACCAAAATAATTTATCAACTCAACTTTCACATTTTTGCTGTATAGCATTCAAAATTAACACAATGCTGTATGCTGAAGGAGAGATTTGAAGGTTCAAATCTTTCTCCCAAAGCCCTAAATTCATGAATCTATAAGTCATTAGTAATAGTAAAATTAACCTTTTCTCATGATTTATTTACTGACATTTATTGATTAACTATTTGGCATAAAGAAGGAAATGAATGGTGGTTAAAGTTAATCTTCAAAGATGATGACTGATAGGGAATTATACTTTACATGTATAGAGTCTTGCAAGATAACAGTAAGGTTGAACACTTTCTTGTTCAACACACTTCCCAGTACTAAAATGAGGAAAGGGTAAGTTAATGGGAATGGCACAGGCTTCAATCCCAGCTCTCCCTCTTGCTTATTTTGTGAATTCAACTTCAATTTCCTTACCCATTAAATACAGATATCTGCTGCATACGTTTACTGTGAACATTAAACAGACAATGAATGGAATTAATGCTGCTATAGTATCTATGCATAACAGACACTCAAAAAATTATAGCCACTGTGTTTACTATTATTATTTTTTATTCTACTTCACATTCTTATTTTATTATTAGGAAACTTAATTATAAAGAGGGCAAGTTGCCAGCCTCAGGCGCAAGCATATTAGAAAGAAATAAAAATAGAAGCCTGATCTCTTGACTCTCCTACAATGCTATTTCCATCAAATTATGCTTTTTAATATTGCCAATTATTTAATTGTCAAATATTTGTTGCCAAGGTTTTTATTAAAGTTCTTGCACAAAGTAGGCATTTGATAAATGCCCATGGAACTCAGATGTATGGAAATAAGTTCATTTTCCTTTCGTTGGTTTTCAGCCAAGTTGTATAATGTTAAAGGCTAAATACTACCCAGGAATTATTAATAGTTATTTGCCATGCCCATCTCCATAGGTTTGAAGCAAATGTGTGAGACATTTTCTGGTAAGTGTCATTATAGTTGAATTTGGCTGGGTTCTGAGGTTTTATTTTGTAAAAATTAGCACAGCTGAGGGAGTATTTATGGAGCTTTTTCCTACTAAAGATGGAAGTGTTTATTTTTTGCACTTAACCTGTCACAAAGCAGGCTTTGGGGTTGTCTGATTTAAGACTATCAATACATCTGGTCCATCAGGACCCCCACAGGATCTAGATGCCACATCACTGCTTGCCTGATGCTCATTTCTCTGCCACTGCCTCTGGGGAGACTCAAGAGATGGACTTGGCAGAACAGCCTTCCCTGGCACAGTCTCAATACTGGGTATCAGTTAGATTATTTCTCCTGTCTCAACCGTGCAAGGGTAAATGCCTGGCCTGCTGTCTTTTATTGTAGTTGTTATTCTCTTTGGATGTTGGCCAATGTTTTGTATTTCGAGTTTCATGTGGAAGCTTTGTAAGCTATGAATTCCCAACTTTTGTTTTCAAATCACTGAAAATGTCCTCATGTTTGCTTAGCACTTGATGCACTTTAACATAGTCTTAAAGACTGATGTCGTTGTTTCCTTAATTATGTAGAATAAGAATGGTTTAGCAAACCTCTTTGGCAGAGAGAACCTAGACACTGGGTTTTAGGAATTTTCTGAATTTCAGGGTACTTCCAGTCAGAGCTGGAGGTATGGTCCAGGTCTCCTGCCACTTTCCACCAGTGCTCCAGACTTGGTCAGAATGCTGTGCTTGCTTTATTAATGTTGCATTCCAGAGTATTGGAACCAAGCATTGCAGATGAAATGGACTGTAGAATAAGGTCTAAGGAGACTTGGGCCATCTGCTTTTTCAACTGCCACCTACATCTGTCTTCAACAACATTCACACAGTTTTCTTCAGTCTGAGTGGAATTCGCAAACAACTTTAGGGCCCAAATTTTGCATCTAGAATTTTGTACATGATTAGCCATTGATCCAATTATAATTGGTGCCATTTATAGATCATCCCCCAAGGTGTGGAGGCTTTAAAAAGTATAGGAAGTAGTTCTTAGTTCTTATTCTCTAGAAGGGAAGAAAGCAGCTTAAAACACAAATGTAATCATAAAATGAAACTATTCTACTAACAAGGTATTTTGCTGCTGTATCACAATGCCTTACACTGAGTTGGGTATAAGATAAGTGCTTAGTAAGTATTTGTTTAATTAATGCATGAATCTTTCCTGGCAAGCTGAAGTTTTCTGGAAGGACAAGCAGTCAAGTGGTATCAAATGGCTCTAAAGTAGGGTTTTCAACCTTGGCACCATTGACGTTTTGGGCTGGATAATTATTTATGATGAGGGATGTTCTGTGCACTGTTTGTACATTGTAGGATGCTTAGCAGCATCCCTGACCTGAACTCCTAGATGTCAGTAGCACCCCACTTCCCACCCCCAAATCTCTAGGCTTGACAACAAAAAAACTGTCTCCCTTTATAGGACAAAATCACCCCTGGTTGAGAACCACTGCTTTTAAATAATTACAGTCTTATTCCCTACCTTTTCACAGCATAAATTGTATACTGTATTGAAACTAATCTACTTACAGTCCTGAATCCACCTTGTTGTTATTCTCTTTGGATGTTGATGCTATAGTTTAAGATATTTTGTTCATTCCTCCTTCCTTAAATCGTTCTCTTTCTACCTCATTTCCCTGAATATTCTTCATTCCTCAGTTCCAAATTCCATCAGTTACATGAAGCTTTTCCTATCAGTCAAGGTCCTACCAGGAAACAGAGGCCACACACAAATTAGGATAAAAGGACTGCATACAAAGGTGGGCAGGCTGTGGACAAGGAATAGTGCAATACCCCAGAGTTGTTACCATCCCTAGACCTTTAAGGACAAATGGATGGGGTGACTACCAGAACCTGGGAAGAGTCTTATAGAGACTGCCACCTTAATAGACTCCGTGACTTCCAGTGGAAGAACCTAGCCAAACCAAAGTGACCCAGTAAGGAGGGAGACAAAGGAATAAATAGCCTGATCACACTCTTTCATTTCAATCTCTTGCGTGGCTATCCATTGGCTGAACCCATCAGGAATGCAGGGTGAGAAAGCCTGTTGATGTTGCCTTCTAACTCAAACTGTTGGGGCAGAGAACAGAAAGGAGAAAGAGCATATATCTTTGCTCTGGGGATAATCCAGCTCACATTTTGTTGCTATTTTAGTAAACAAAACAGAATTGCCCTGAACATTTTTAGCATCTATAATTTGTATTATTTCCATGAAATTAACTTGTATAACAGATAATAGCTCTTCCTTAATTGTCATAATTTGTGTGTATGTATGTTTTTTTTTTTAAACGTAAGGTATTGGCATACAACTCCCTTGTATTTATGTCTTTGCATAGCAATTAGAGTGAATTAAAAAGTCTTTAAAAGGGACCATGTTTTACATATATGTGCTCTTGGTCATAGTTGGTGAACAGAGAAGATTTTCAAAACCACTTATTATAATTTGTTACTGTTTAAATTTATTTTGATTTTTTGGTGGAGGGAGTAGTATACTGACCTCTTGCTTGATCTCTTCTAAGCTTGGACCAACTTCCTGAAATTGGTCCCATATTCTCTACCAGCCCTATAAATGCTACTATTCTCTTTTTGTGTGTGACACCATTTTTAAAATTTTATTTTTATTTACAAACATTCTATTCCCACTGTCTTAGTTTGCCAAGTGGTTGCTGATGCAAAGTACCAGAAATGGGTTGGCTTTTATAATGGAAAATTTATTTGGGGCAAAAGCTTACTGTTCCTAGGCTGTGAAATGTCCAAAACAAGAGGTGCTTTCTCACCAAAGTCAGCTACTGTTGCTCCTGGCATGCTGCCATGTGGTGAAGGAAAATGGCAGGTGATCTCTGCCAAAGTCTCTGTTTTCCCCTCCAGAATCTACCATCTCCCAGAGCTCAGCTGTGGGCAATCAGACATAGGTATTATCTCCTTCTGGGCCTTCTCTCTCAGTTCTTCAGGGCTTCTCTGCCTTTCTGCAGCTATAGGTGAATCTGGAATCCTCTCTCGTGTGGCAGGATACAAAATGTTGGCTACCTTTCTCTCTGTGTCTTCGATTATATCAGACCCAGCAAGAGGGTACAGACTCAACCTGAGTCATGCCTGATTGATGTAGACCAATCAAAAAGGTCTCACACCCACAGGAATCGATTAGTTCAAAAACATAATATTTTTTGGGATTCAAAAAATTCAAATTATCACACCCACCAAGCAAAAACTCCCACTTATCCCTTCTCTCCATCTCCTATTAACCTCAAATCTACTTTCTGTCTCTGTGAATTTTCTATTTTTAGATATCTCATATAAATGACATCATACAATATTGTCCTTATGTACCTTGCTTATTTCACTCAGCATGTTTTCAAGTTTCACCCATGTGGCAGGATGTCTCAGAACTTCATTCTTTCTTATGGCTGAATATGCCATTGTGTGTATATACTACATTTTGTTTATCCATTCATTTGTTATCAGACACTTGGGTTGTTTCAACCTCTTGGTTATTGTGAATAATGCTGCTATGAACATTGGTGTAAAAGGATGAATTTGATCCCATGTTTTCACTTTCTTTGGATATATACCTAAGAGTGGAATTGCTGGGTCATATGCTAATTCTATATTTAACTTTTTGAAGAACTGCTATATTGCTTTTCACAGTGGCTGTACCAGTTTACATTCCCACCAATATTGAATTGCAGTTACAGTTTCTTCACATCCTCACCAACACTTATTACTTTCCATTTTTATTTATTATTTTAATTTAATTTAATTTAATTTTTATAGAAGCTTTAGATTACATAATTGATACATTGAAAATATAGGGGGATTCTTATATATCCCACACCCTCCCCCTCCCACACTTTTGCCCATTAACATCTTTCATTAGTGTGGTACATTTGTTACCATTGCTGAAAACATATTCAAGCATTGCTTCTAACCATGGTCAATAGTTTACAATAGTTTACACTTTGCACATTTTTAAAGGTTTTGACAAAATGTATAATGGTCTGTACCTATCATTGCAATGTCATTCAGAACAATTACAGTGTCCCAAAAATGCCCCATGTTATATCTATACTTCCCTCTCCCACCCCTCTGAAACTCTGGGGACCACTGCTTTCATATCAATGTTACAAGTTCTTGCATTGCTAGAATAATAAGTCTACTTTAGTGCCTAATTGCTTTCCCCCCTTATGTTTGTTCATTCCTCAATCTTGAGGATTTGGGGATGGTGATGCCCACTCTGCTTCTGATTAAGAGGGGCCTTAGATCACATGGGGCAGATGGATGGAACGGTCTTGCTTGCAGTTGTAGATACTCTCTGTTTTTTGGGATGGGCATTGTCCATCATCATCCTTTTGTTAGTTGTCCAACCTTTTAGTATCTTTGTGCCAATTGGTATGGAAATAATACAGCTCAACTTTTATGAACTGGTCGAATGTCGGCCCTGGGAGTATGTGAGACGTGCATGGGTAAAATATCAATATTGAGTCACCAGGTCCCTGAATATGCTGTGTTTAATAAAAACTAAATGGTTGTGATGGCCTATAACCTACGAATTAATGTCCATCCTCCATTAGTATCTGTCTCTAATTCATTCTCCGTATTGCCACTTTTGATCTTTTACAACAGAAATGATATCATGGCAGTCTGTTGCATAAAACTTTCAATAGTTCTTCAACTTCTTGGCATGCATATAAAGTTCTGTTTGACTTTGTTCACCCAGTCATATCTGTGCAGTCTACTTTTCCTCAACTTTCACTTTACAGTTTGTTGCTATTGCATGGCCCTTAATTCTTTCAAGCACAGGCTTTTCCATCCTATTTGTTTATGTTGTTTTTGCTTCCTGTGACACCTCACACTTCCCACATGGAAAACTCCTAGTTGTCATTCAAGAAGATAAAATGCCATCTAATCTTAACCAGGCTTCTTTGACTCCTGCAGCCATCACTTTTGAATGAGTTTCTAGCCCCACCCCATGCATTCTCTTGATAATAACCCTCAGAAGGTACCACTTGTATTAAAATGGTTTGTTTCTGCCTCCCACATTAGACACTCATTTCTATTCAAGGTCAGAGTCCTGATAATGTTCATCTTTAAATCTCTAGTTCCAAGTCAGCTTGGAACAAATAAATGAATATTTGTTGATCAAAGCTGAAGGAAAGGTGAATGCCAGTGGTGAAATGACAATGTAGTTGAATATTCATGTTGGAACCATATAAAAAACATTCATTTTCCCTGAACTGTTAAGGAAATTTGGGTAAAAAAAACTAGCGACCTAAACAGTCACTTGAGATTGTTGTGGGGGAGGGGTTCATTTTTATATTTTTATTTTAATTGCTTTTTGTTTTTTGTTATTTTATCCTGAATTCTCTGCAGACTGAATGCATTTAACAAGTAGATGGAATTGAGCATTGAATTTGGGCATGCCACTTGCACATGTTAGTAAAGTCTTTGTTTCCCTATGTAATGTAAAACAGGAACACCATTCTTTCAAGACCTGCAAATAACATAACAAAGGGAATAAATTGATATTTGTAAAGTACAGTGAATTATGCATTTAGAAATACTTTGTTTTCATATGAAAAACATGTAATAAAAGCCCTCTGTGTTGGAGAACACAACAAAAGAAAAGTAGTCAGGATTGATTTAGAAGAAGAAAAACAACAAAATTATACCTAAAATAATAAGGATTCAACAAGATGTTCTTGGGAAATAAGCAGTTTGTGAATTGCGGTATTTCCTGTGTTTGACATATTGCTTACATGGTTTTCCAAATCTCTGGTGATTTTAATGAAATGGAACTAAGGGGCTTCAGCATTAAGTGTTGGAATACAAATGTAAGGATTGTATCATTTACATTGTTTTTGCATAATCCTATTACTTGGTGAATACAAATTTGGTAACTCTAATTATTTGGATGCTGCCAGCTCCTCTGACTTCAGCTGTATCATTGCATCATATAAGATAGAAAGAGAAACATTTGTTTTGGATAAGAGTATCTCAATTTTGCTCACAGTCTGGGTTTCTTATCACCTCTCACTTCATTTTCCTAAACAAAGGATTTTTCTGATCTAAGCATTGGTAAAGCATTGATAAAGCTCTGTTATTGTATAAATTATGAACAATATGTTCATCACATCTAACACTTGAAATAGAAATAAGAAATGGGAACAAAATATAAAAGCTCAATATTTATGAGACTTTTGATGACTGCTCTATTCTACCTGACTTGAATGCCTCTCCATTCCAATCCTTCCTACATAGAGCCACCCTAATTGTTGGCCAAATGCACTATTATGCTACTGTTCTGCCTAGCACATTACTTCCAATGCTGTTGTATTCAGATCCAAATGCTCCATAATCTTTCCCATCCTACCTAGCTGTATCAATCATGTCTTCTCAGAACCCACTTTTCCTTGCCATTAGTGAAGTGTCTGTAGAGTTCTTATTCTGTGCTTTGTCACATGCTGATTCTCAATTATGTGAGCATGATCTATTCCTGCTTGCAACAACTTTTCCAAATCCAATGCAACCTTCAATGTCAAAATTTAGATCCTATTACTTCCACAATGACTTTCCTGATGAATCTGTTATTTAAAGAATTCTTTCTTTTCTAAATATCTGTATATATAAAAAAGCACCATACAGTCTACCTTTTAAGAGTTAATTGCTTCACATGTGAATCCTGTCCTCCAATTTCTCAGGGGAAAAGGATCACATTATACCTGTTAAATGTTTCCCGTAGTACTAATTGTAAAATGTAGCACAAAAAAAGGTAAAAATAGACTTATAAAGTTTCCTTATGTCTGCATCTTCTCCTGATTTTGCCTATTCTGGGCAACAGTATCTTGACTGATTATTAGATAACGTGCAGCCAATTTATTCTAGTTGAAAAGTTAGTAACTTACATTTATATCATATTTTATGTTTTCTCAAACAAGTTTCATATACAATATCTCATTTTATCTTAGCAATTGAGGATATTAAACAGATATTTCATTAATAATGATTACTTGTTTTTAACAAAAACTAACCTCAAAAATAGCAAAATAACATGACTAATATTCTGATGATATATACTCTAATATAAATTGTAATTAAATAAAATGTATTTAAATAAGTCATTTATATATAATATTCAATATGAAATGTTTCACATGAAGTAATATAAATATTTCTATACTAATCATGATCATTTTTTATAAATGACTACTTATTGGAAGCTTGCTTTATGTCATGTACCCTACTAGGTACTTTATAAATTGTATCTCTTATATTCACAACCATAATGAAAGATAGGCCTTATTATTAGTATTTTTATATATGAAGAAATTAAGGCTCAAAGAAGTTATATGGCTTGTCTCAGGCCACACAATTTTGACTTGACTGATCAAACTTTCAAGCCCAGATTTTGATGGGTCCAAAGTCCTCCCTCTTTCCCCTGGATTAAGAACCATATCATAATCCCTATTTAAAGGTAAATGACACTTATCAAAGATCCAACACAGATAGACTTGGAATTCCAAACCAGTTTTATATTGCAATTGCCTTCAAAAGCTATGCTAATCTGTTATTTTAAACTCCTTTGGTGCATATCATAATTAAGACAGCTAATAAATATTAACCTTTTGGTGGAAGTAATTTCAAACCGACATGAACATTTTCCAATTAAGTTCAGAGACATTGTTGGATAATAATTTTTTAACGAATTATCGCATATCAAGCCAGTCACAAAGTGGGTTTTCTTTTCCATTATGCCACACAAAACTCCACAAATCTAATCCATTGTCTTTCATTCTGTGAAGTCATTTAGCTCAATGAAAAGTTTTAAAAGAAAATCACCTTTGAGAAAACAGTGAATCAAATGATGAATTCAGCCTCAACTAAATGGGGCATGGTTTGCCTATCAAAGTGAGTTCAGACCTCCTAAAAAAGCCAATGTGATTTGAGTACATTTTCTCTCCCTCAATCTCCCCTACATGCTACCCGTGTGAGTCCAACAATGTCATTCTCCAAGGCAATCAGGGGTTGTGTTCAGGCTGATTATGGCCAGCTGACCTCAGTTTGACCAAGTTTGGATAACAAGTTCAGTCTAGCTCTTTTTTTCTTTTCTACAGAGCCAGATTGTAGTCTGAGAAACTCAAAAATACTTTACCTAAACTTAGATCTTTGCTATTTAAAGTGTAATCCTCAAAAAAGCTGAGTAGCATTACCTGGGTGCTTGTTGAAAATTCAGACTCTTGGACCTTATCCCAGAAGTTCTGAACCAGAATCTGAATTTTAGCAAGATCCCCAGGTAATTTTGATACTCATTAAAGTATGGGAGACACTGGTCTTACTGATACTTTTAACTATCTAATGTGCAGTGGACAGTAGAGCCAAGGCAAAGAGTTTCCCCTCTCTCTTTTCCTTAGCTCAAGGTCTGAAAATGCTGCATTGCCATTAAATATTTTTTTTCAGTCCAGGATTTTCTGTTGGTTTATTGTTGCTTTTCTCTGATCATATAATAGAATTGGCTCATGTATAGCCTTCTATAAAATCATTGTGTAAATATTACTATCCCTAAGTTAGCTTAGATATAGTAATCACAGGGCCATTCCCTGCTGTTCACATTATTCAGTTCTATGGGATTAGAGTTGAGCTGAAAAGCTCTCAGGAACAAAATTATTCAAACTTTTTATTTGCATTTAAGAACCTGAGGCCTAAAGAATTGAACCAACTTGTTCAAAGTATCATAGTTAGTTATTGGCAGAGCCCGGACTAGATTATATGTCTCTTGACTCTAAACTTTGTACTTCCTCACTGTTCCATTTTACTTTTCTATGTGATCGTCAATAACAGAATATTTTTTGAACATCATAGTAATAACCAGTCACCCTAGAGTGACTATTTGGTGGCTGCTTCCACCAAATAGGGGATATATGATTGCCCTTGACCCAGTGGTATGCTGGAGCTCGGTCTCACCCACTCATGAAAGCCAGTTGTGTGCATATATCTCTTTCCAACTCCATGTGTGGTGACATTACAATGGTAGTTTGAAATAGGCCATGGTAGAAATATTTATATCATGGAAATTGAAAAACTGCAAAGCAGGCACTTTTTTTTGCCCCATTTGGAGAGCTGGTTGTTAAATATTCACCAGCATGCCACTGTCCTGAATGTACTGCTCTTTACAAAGGAGGTTTCAGCTGATTTAAGGATCAAAGTTGAAGCTGTCCTTGAGACGAGATTGTAGACTTGGATCCTGGAAGTCATTCAACTGACGTCTGCCATTCAGCAATGATGTTTAATGTGTGTGATCCATTTGGCCTTTAGATTTTCTCCCTGCTGTCATAAAGATTTATTTAAGTAATCAATTTCCTTTCCTGACATCCAGATTTTATTAAAAACTAAAAAAATAATATATGCACAAGGTGGAAGATACAGAAGAACACAAAGAACAAATTATAAATATTAACTGTACAGTGATAACTATTGTTGATATTTTCCCTAAATATACCTAGTCTTTTTCTGTGCATATATATATATGTTAATATTCATGTATCATGAAGATTTTTGAGGTTTTAAACATACAATTAAAGTATCGTATGAGATATAGAGAGCATTCTGTCCCCATTTACTGTACATAATGGATTTTGAGTAATTTGTATTTCCTTTGTTGCCACTGATACTCTGGGGACCTTCTGGGAAATGTACTTTCTCCCTGTTTTAGTTTGCTAAAGGCTGCCAATGCAAAATACCAGAAATGGGTTGGCTTTTATAATGGGAATTTACTAGGTTAAAAGCTTACAGTGCTGATGTTGTGAAGATGTCCAAATCAAGGAATCTTCAGAGAAGTTGTCTCACCAAAGAGCGATTACTGGAGATCCTGGACTCCTGCCAAGTAGCAAGGCACAATAGTGGCTGGTCTCTGCTGAAGTCTGTCTGCCTTCTCCTCAAGGCTCACTTTCTTCCCAAGCTTAGCTGTGGGCCATCAGTCACATAATTTGTCTCTCCCTTCTCCTCCTGGTCTTGATACTTCAGCTTCAGCTGCTCTGCTAATTTCAGCCTCCCACCTCTTTCTCGGTCTCTCGAGGTTTCTCTGTCTTTCTGTGGCTGCACACAATCATGGAGTCCTCTCTCACATGACAAGGTAAAAATGGCTGCTCTTCCTGTCTCCTTTCCTCTGTTTGTATAGAACTCCAATAAAAGATTAAGATCCACTCTGAGTCCCATAATCTAATCAAAGCCCCTTAGCCAAAGTGGCCTAATCAAAGGTGATCTAATCAAAAAGTCCCTTAACTGAATCTAATCAAAAGGCCCCAACCACACACAGTGGGCTCACAGGCACAGGAGTGGGTTCACTTTAAGAGCAGAATTTTCTGGGGTGCACAAAAGACTTAAACCAGGTCACTCCCCTTTATAAGAAAAGCATCACCTTCATATAAATGTACTTTCTGCATTCATACAGGAATAGAGTTGCTCTACTGAAGGTCGTCAAATATTTACTTACATTTCCTCTTCCTCCAGTCTTTGAACATGTCAATTTTCTTAATTCTTTATATACATTGTTATACCATTGTATGCTGGCATATTGATGATTTCTAAGCAATCACCATTATTTGCATTGATATGTTGAGTTCCATTTTATAGTATGTTAAGACCACAAGAAGACTATTATTCAAACTTCTCATTAGTGGACTTGCAAGCTGATGAGATACCATTCTAAGAAGGCTCACATGGATAAGACATTGTGGCCTCAAGTTCTATGTGAGAGAAATTACCACCAACTTTTCCATTTCTCTCCTTTGGTTTTAAAAAGATAGGAGCTATTCATGGTTGTAGGGTTTTTGCCATTGTGATGATTTCCTATCAAGTTATATTAAAGCTAGAGCCACCGGCCCCCCAAGACTGCTATCTCTTTCTTGTACTTTAAGTTTGATGTCTCTAGGAGGGAACAAGAAATCATGACAGCAAAGTTATTTATCCTGGATCTGAAAGCACTGTCATGATGCTGGTGATTGCAAACCCTGACTGGCACTACTTTTTGTCACACTCATTGGCTTGTCAAGTCCTAGATTTTGCATATTGCTTGTTTGTTTTGTTTTAGAAGGTCTCACCCTTAAGCTAAAAAGAAGACCATATAAATAGTGTGGATTTTAGGGGCTACTTCAAGCATCTCCTGGAATATCTCCAGGATTGCTAGCACGATCCTGCTACAGAAACAGAGGGGAAAACAAAAGAAATATATTTAGGGGGCAGTTATGATCTAAATAGAGCTATGTAGCTGGACCCTCTAAAGCCTGCTCCTTCTTGTCAATATATCAAAAAAGCAAACCAAAACTAAAATATATTCACAAATCCAACATGGCTTGAAGAATAATATACTTCTTTATTGTGTGTTTCTGTAAAGAAAAGGGAGGGGGATTTATCAATTTAAGAACTTAAGAGGAGCAAACAAAAATCAACTACATTTGCACAGAAATCAAGATATTTATATTCAACTCTTTTTCAAAATTTCAACTTGGATGTATAGTAGCCATCTCAAACCTAAAATATCCAAAGCTGAGCTTCTGCTCTAACCACTCCCCACCCAAAACCTATCCCACAGTCTTCCCTAGCTCAATTGATGACAACTCCCTCCTACCATGTGCTGAAGAAAAAACTCATGTAGTAATCTTTGGTTCCTCTTTCACATCCCACATTCAGTCCTTCAGCAAATTCCATTGCCCTGCTCTCAAAATATGCCCCAAATCCAGAGATTTCTTAGGACCCACACAGCTTCCATCATCTCTCATGAAAATCATTGCAATAGCCTTCTAGACGGTTTTCCTTGCTTCTAATTTGCCGCCCCCAACACTCTCCACCGGCCCCGGATCCCCCCCAACCCCCGCCGCCGGTCTCTTCGCAAATGAGGGGCAAGAATGATCTTAAAATAAAAGCCACAGACAATTTCATTCCTCTTTCAAAACCTGAAATGGTTTCCCATTCCATTCAGAGTAAAATCCAAAATGTTTCTCACGGACTGTAAGTCCCATCGTGATCTGCTTGTCCTCCTCAGTACCTCTTTGCCTTCAAATCCAGCTAATTTCCACCTTGTTGTCTCTGCTTCAGCCTTACTGACCTCCTCAGTCTTTGTTGAAACATACTAGTCACTCTCCAGCCTCAGGACCTTTATTCTAGTTATTTTCTATCTGCACGCTCCTTCCCCAGATTGTGTGTGTTTTATTCCCTCCCTTCTTCAGATCTTTGCCCAAATGTCACCTTCTCAGTGAGCAATTCCCAAAGCACCCTACGTAAAAATTGAGTTTCTCCTCCCACTAGTCTGTGCCTCATCCTTACTTTTTCTGTCTTTTCAAAATAGTTCTTATTGTGATCTACCGTACTAAATACCATATTTATTTCCTGTTGTTTGTCTCCTCTGACTCTACCCTAGAATATAAGCTCTCTAAGGGCAAGAATTCTGTTTGTGTTGTCTGCTGCGATTGCCCCAGTGCCTAGGACAATCCCTGGCATATAAAGGTCCTTGATAAAAAAATTTTAAGGTCTAAATCTCTCTCTTCCCAAGATTTCCCTCAAATAGGAGTTGGTAAAACTAGTGTCTCATTGTTTTTCTTTCTAACTCTTCTCCCTCCCACCCAGTTTCCTGGTGCCATGCTTCTTTCTTTGTTGCTTTTTTTCCCATTTCTTGCTGCAACCTTAACATGCCATCTTCCCAGAGTACACCCACCTGCAAAGGATGCTTCTTCTCTTACTTGGATTTTTTGTTTTTGTGGGTTTTTCTGTGAAGTAACTTTCTTCAGAAAGTAAGTAAATACATTTCTCTTTTATTAAATGGCTTCTATCAAACTTGAATAACAGAATGTTTTAAATGGAGAATATCTGTGGACACTCAATATTGACTTGAATGGCTGTTTTTAATGTTACTGAAATATATACAAATATAATGCTAGGTATTAACTTTCATTTTCCTATTTTTATATAATTATTAAACCTAAAGTAATATAAAACTATAATACCAAGAAAATTGAAATTAACAGGCAATGGACAGTGATGCTTTGGTAAAATACCACTGCTAAATTTAGAAAAATATGCTCACAAGATGTGACTCCATTATTTTTCTTTATATTTTAAGGATAATGGTTTATTATTTGAAGTATTTTGATGATTAGTTCCTTAATTCTGACTTGTTAAAAATAAATGTGTTTATAATTTTGATAAGGCAATAATTGACTAGGCATTCCAAAATAAAATACTAAGCATGTAAAAATTACCTTTAATAAACACTTTCCAGTTACCCTTAGTGCTCTAATAATTGTTAGTGAATTATATGAAGTTTGCATGTACAAAGACAAGAACTGCTTATTATGTAATTTTTTATCTTTTCTTGTAGTGTTTGCAATTGAATTATTTCACTTTTATGTAGACTGAGATTGTATCATAAACCTAAATTCAGGATCTAATATTCCTTGGGGTGGTCATGCAAATAAAGAAAATATCACTTAAAACACTTATATCCATTGGAAGCACAAAATATGTTCATAGACTGAAAAGTTTATGGACTTCTATGGACTTCTCTTTTTTTGAAAAATATTTCTTGTTAGATTGTAAAATTACAGCTATTGGAAAGTGTTTTTTCTTTTTAATGAATTCATCTCTGTGAGGAATAAATGTAAGTCACAAACTCTGAAATAAATCTGTTAGATTTGCAATCAGTGTGAAAAGCCAAGGAAGATTTACAGCAATCTTTTCCCTTCACTTCTTGATTTCTTTCCTTCGCCCTCCTTTCTATTTGCCAGATTCTGTGCTGCACACCAGAGATGTAATATAAGGAAAATATGTATCCTGTTTATGAGAAGGTCATGTTCTAAGGAGTAGAACAGTCACAATCAATTACTTCACTGTGATATAATTTAATAGAAGTATAGTAGAGAAATGAATACTTTCTTAAAGATGCCTCAGGCCAATTATGCTTTTCAGGGTAAGCTTAGTTTATGCTGCACTGAAAACTTTCCCCTAATTTCAATAACTTAAAACAATGAAACTTTATTTCTTATTTTTACTCTTGTCAACCGTGGATTTGCCTGAATTTGAAGGGAATGAACTGATTCATGGTGTGGTTGAAAGCATGGCATCAACTAAGGAAAAGCTAGAGGAAATTGTAAAATCTCTTGGAGAGATAACAGTTAGAAAAGTTTATGTGATGCATAGTATTCAAGTTTAGAGATCAGGCAATGCTAGGAAGCAGAAACCAGAAAGCTAATTTGGAATTCTACTGTTCAAGGCCATATAATGAAAGTAGTTTAGATTTCCTGTCTTAAGGTTCAGGAGCTACATATTGGAAGCAGTGAGAAAGTATTAAAAGTTTCCAGTAGAGGAGCTGTTCTGAAATTTATCACTCATTCTCCTCCTAAAGAAATCCCAATTATTTTTTCAAGAATAAGGAGATTTAACGTCATGGGTAAGGTTTTTTAAAATGGAAGCAGTCACTGATAGTGAGGTCAATGAGATTCCTTGCTTGAGATGGACTGGTCATTACAAAGAATAGCCTCTCTACTTCCAGGTAGTTGAATGTGGATGACCCAATAGTTTTCTTTCATCTTGGATTTTTATGGTACTGATTACATTAATTAGGAGAAGATACTGTATAATGAAACCTGTCAGGAAAAAAAATTAATAGGTTACTTTAATAAGTTTTTTCTGTGATTTGTGTTGCTGATATGAACAGCAATTATCCAGCTAAGTAATGAGCCACTAATGATCATGTCTTTCTTAGGTTGCTTTGCAAGTACACTAGAGGAGTTGTACTATAAAGGCAAGCAATGATTTCTTTTCTGTTGGTAGTTTTGACATGGGTGTTTATAAAAACCTACCATAGTACAAGGCATTATCTATTTGTTTGGCTCCAAAATATACCTCATTAATGTTACCCTATATTTCTTTGTCTTCTTATTTGTACAGCTATTCTTATATTTCACATGGATCCATGAAAACAAGTTTTGCAGGGCTGGTAGTGATCAGTTCTACAAAGTAGCCTTCTATCGATGAGATGGGAAAGTTTGAACATCAATCCCAGTGGATGAGATTGACAGATTTCTTTCAGAACTCTCTCTTATGATGAGTAAAAAATCCAATGTACCTTTTGAATCCATTTGATAATTTTCTAATATCACAATTCAAATAAAGCCTTCTTAGATAAAAGTTCACATGATAAATGATTGGGCAGCTTAGTATGACTGGGATGTAGAAGACCTCAATTTAAGTCTATCTCAACCAAACTATGGAACTATGGTTAAGTCTTTTTAATCTTGTCCCTATTTTTTTCATCTGTGTAAAGACCAAGATTTTCTCTAAATTTCTTTAAAGCTCTAAAATGTTGTGGCTGAAATGAGATGATTTCCAAATCATAATATAATCAGAATTTTTCTTGAATTTAATGTTTCTACTATCTCTTGGTCACTAATAATATAATGCATAAGTATATATGACGTTTAATTTTTGTTTTGCCTACCCAATCTTAACAGTGATGTAAAATTCTTGAAAACAAGGTCAAATATAAAAAATAATACAGATTTCCTCCTAATGTTAAAAAAATTCTAAAGAAATTTTCCTTTTTATTGTGATGGTATTGCTCTACAATAAAATTTGAGAAATCAGGATCTTTACTGTAATGCCTAAAAGGCCAGCATTTCTGTTAGGTATCAATAGGGTTTCAAATTTAATGACAAGCACTGGTAGAAGACTAGACTAAATAGAACAGAAGAGTTACACTCTGGTTATTGTTATATAAAAAAAGGTTTGTTGAGCCCAGTATTGGGTGGATTTTTACACACAGTGGACATTTACAGGAGCAAAGTCCATTTCTTCCCATTCTTTGCAGTGTACATCCTACTGACCTAAGATGACCTCATTTTCAGTTCAGTCAAACTTTTGTTGCATAGCCTCTTTTCCTCTTATTCGCCAAGTGAAAAGATACTGAATTCTTATGGGAACTTTTTTGTCTTTTTCCTTTTTGGCCAACTTGTCGCTCAATTCACATGATGTGGACTTAAATTTATTTAAATGTAAATGTTTTTATCATGGCATCTATACTAAGATGTAGCTCTATCCTTTCCCACAGCTCTTTACTTTAGGGATAAAATGGAAAGAAGAAATCTCCACAGACAATTATGACTTCCCAAGTCCTTTATGTGTGTTCCTCATATAAGTACAAAATCTCTCTTTCCATGAAGTGCACCATTTTCCACATCCCTCGATGTGGAACGCGTGCCAAATAGCCAGCATCTGTGATGCAAAACTCCATGTCAATATTTTAGTTCTTCACAGCAGTAACTCAGTCTTTTCAGTGAGCTCATATAGTTCTGAAGTGAGAGAAGAGATGCTAAATGCTTTTGCTTTTGCTCCATCGGGCAAAACAACTTGAGAGATGCCATGCTAGGCCTTTTGGGAATTCGTTAATCCTTTGTTCGTATGTATCCTGGCATACTGAGAGTCCTGACAAGCTGGCCAACCGACAGCTCATTAGAGTCTGTTGGGCTCTTCCTACCATATCATCCACATATGCCAAGAGAACCAGCCTTGAAATCTTTTCTTCATTTCTCTATGTGGCAGCATAATCACAAACCCTTCCTTAACATCTTTAGCATTGACTGTTACTTATACCAATAGTTGCTGAAGCACCCAAGAAGACTCACATCTAATTTATTTTATTACAGATGAGATAGATATGTACTCACTTTGTATTAAAAAAAATCTTGTCTCTAGCCTTTCTGATTCTAAGGGACAGCAGTTTCCATAAACAGCAAAAACACAGGGACTAGAAATGTTTTCTTTTTATTTCTTTATTATTTTGATTCAGGACCTAAGATGGAGTTTTCAGATACCACAGTTTAAAATAGCAGTGTTCTCAAAGACAAACACGTTTTTCCCAAGGCTGCTTAAGGTGTGAAATGCATCACCCATTCTCGTAGAAACAGAGGAATATAACGACTGTGTCTTGTCAAGAAGCTCATAGAGGAAAAGTGACCCACCCAGAGTAATATGTTTGTATTGTTGCTGCTGTTTGGTTGGTTTTATATTAAGATGACCAATTTATAAATTTAAAGATTTAGGGGCACATAGTTGAAAAGGCCGATACCACGGTGATGGTGAAATCAACATAGAAAAGTAAGTAGATATGAACATTTACAACAAATATAAGAATTTTTAAAAAGCCACATCTCCCACAGTGAACACATCATAGGAATCATTCTTCAAAATTGCCATGACAAAAAGTTATTTCCTTCAAAGAAAACTAATTATTTCCACTGACCGAGCCTAGAAAATCCTATTTACAATTAATTGCCCTGCATTTCATCAGTATTGTTTAATATGGTCTCCTCGATTCTGCCATTAGGAGTATTGAAAAATTTATAGCTATTGTATTTACAAATGCAGAAGTCATTTACTTACTAGAGTCAAGTAAAATTAGGCTATTTTTTTCTGCAAAGTATTAATTTAGATTAGTTGCACTCAAAGTGTGGTCCACAGACCTCAGAGGGAATTTTCAGAGACCCTTGTAGGGGGCCGATGGGGTCAAAATTATTTCCATAATATTACTAGGTTGTTATTAGCCTCTTTTTTTTTTTTTTTTACTATTTTGACATTTACACTGAAGATTTAACAGCAAAGATAGGTAAATCTGCTGACCCCTCAGCACAAATCAAAACTGTGGCACTGAATTTTACAGGGAGTCACTGTGTTCTTGTGTTCTTCGCTGCCGTACAGTCCTGATTTAAAATCAAAACAAAACAACAAAAAAACTAGTTTCAGTTTAGAATGTCCTTGATGAATCAGTAAAATTATTAATTTTATTAAATCTCCACACTTGAGTATACATCTCTTTACTCTTTAGCTGACAAAATGGGAAGTCCACATAAAGCACTTCTGTGGCACATAGAAGTTCAATAGTAGTCTTGAGTACAATCACTTGTGAGACAGAATTGCAAGTGAAACTAGTGGCTTTTTTCATGGAATGCTAATTTTACTTGAAAGCATGGCTGAAAAACTATGATTATTCAGACTTCGATAGTTGGCAGACATTTTCTCAAATATATGAAATAAGCCTGTCACTTCAAGGGAAGCAACCTACAGTATTTGTAGCCAATGATAAAACCCTGAGGAAGGAGCAATTAGAAGCTTATGTCCCCTATCCTGAGCCTGCAGCTGCCAATACATACAGGCTTTTCTTAGGAGTTTGGTGATGATGTTAGTAAATGTGCTTCTTTTGATATTACGTAATCAATTATATTAACATTTGAAAGATCAACATAGTTCAAAGAACCAATATTTTCCAAGTGATCAAGGCATGGTATTACAAAATCAGGTGTGGGCAAAAGAGCCATTCAAAAGGCAAGATAGAATAATGGATTTATGTGTAAGAGCATATGAAAAGTTTATTCATATGATTTTGAGTGCTACACTGCAACTAACTTTTAGTCTAGTATTGGTCAAACAGCAAAGAAGAATATCCACAGTTACCTGAAAAGGTCATTAAAATGTGGTTCCCTTTTCCAATTTTTTGAGCCCAGATTTTTCATCATATCCTTCAACTGAACAATATACTACAACATATTAAATGAAGAAGCAGATATCACAATCAGCTTTCTTCTGTTTCCCAGACATTAATAAGATTTTCAAAAATGTAAAACAATATTATTTTTCTCACTAATTTTATTTAAAAATTTTAATATTTTTTTAAATTTTAATAAGTCAACTATGTACACATATGATAGCTTTATCATTGTTATTTTAAAGGTATCAATAAATATGATAAAAAGTCTTAGTTTTTATTTCTGATATGGTAAATATCAATATTTACCAACATAAACAAAAGCTCTTTTGGGGTCCTTAACCATTTATAAGAGTACAAGAGTTTCCTGAAACCAATAAATTTTGAGAAGCATTGGTCTAGAATATTTGGCTTTAGTCTCACAATTTTATAGACAGAGAAATGTGGCTGTTTTCTTTTGTACTTGTTTTTTCAGTTTTAAAGAAAATAATCTGAGCTCGTAAAAATTGCCTCAAGAATCCTTAAACCTCTCCCTCAAGAACCTTTGCTGTACTTTCTGATGTCCCCAAACTGCCCATAATCCTGCTCAGCCTAACTCATATATCCCCTTTTTGATTAGGGAAAGTCTTGGAAAATAGAAAATTACAAAGCCCAGGTCTTTAAGTTCATCCCTAGCTGGAATTTAAAAGAGGAGTTCAAGTGTACCAGTTTTGGTCAGCTGCTGGTGGTAGACAGTCTCATGGGAGTAGGGACACTTGACCTGGGTCACAGGGGGCAGTGATAGTTAACACTTGCACTAAGGACTAAGGCCATGAGTTAATCGTGTACATCCTTTTAGAGACTAATATAGGCTAGGGGATATGTGGAACACATTTATCTTTTATATATATATATATAATTTTTTATTTTTTGAAAGATAATTAGATTACATAAATGTTACCCAAAAAAATATAGGGATTCTCATATGCCCCACTGCCCACACCTCCCATACCCTCCCACAAAAACAACATCCTTCGTTAGTGTGGCACATTCATTGCAATTGATAAACGCATCCCGGAGCATTGCCACTGAGCATGGACCATAGTTCATATTGTAGACCACATTCTCTGCCACACGGTTCTGCATGTTATGTGATGATATAAAATGGTCTATATCTGTCATTGCAATGTCATTCAGGATGATTCCCAAGTCCTGAAAAAGGCCCCGTATTACACTGATTTTCCCTCTTCCTGCCCCCAGAGCCTCCAGTAGCCACTGGCTCCACATCAATGTTGTAATTTCTTCCATTGCTAGAATCAAAATATGTCTATAGTAGAATACCAGTAAGTTAATTTCCAAAGAATATAAACCTTCATCCAAATAAGTGTGACTATTCTTTCTTGTTTAATTTAGGCTTAATCTGTATTTTATTTTCCTGAAAAAGATTTGTTTATAAAATTTCCTTTGGGACATCCTGATTTTAAAAACCTGTTGTCATCTCTGTGATATATAACCTGCCATCTGTTACTACATTCTTCAATGCACTTATTAGTGGTTTGATTCCCTTGTTAGTCAGAATTCATCAAGTCTCAGTTGTTTTCTTAAAAGCAACACAGCACCTCAAAACTTACCTGTATTCTGTCCTATTCACGGTCCACCTCATACTAGCTAAAAATCAAAAACTCTATTTCTTAAAGTGGAAGCATTCTTGGAAAGTAATTAAAATTGAGTTCTTGCTGAAATTGAATTTTAAAATGAATGCTTCCATTTTTATCAGAGCAATGTTGTTTGCAAAATGCTTTATAGAAATGTTAATAAATACCTTGGGACAGCGAATAGCATTAGGTTGAAATGTACCGAAACATGTATTAATTGCCTCATAAATTATTGCTTAAATTAGATAGTGGTTCCACAGCAACCCTTGCATCCTATAATACCACAATGGCTAAAAGAGTGCACACTGAATTCCATGCAACTCTTAAAGAATGGCTAGCAGGAAAAATATATAGAAATGAGGAG
>JAQZBX010041331.1:0-22383 GCA_029593785.1 Cabassous unicinctus
AAAGTTTGGCTGGGTTGTAGGGTAATGCAAATTTTTAAGCAATGCTATTAGAGTCTAAATTAATGAAATCATTTGGGAAAACCCTTTGGTGTCACTTAGTAAATCTAAACATGAAAATGCACAATAACCAGCAACTCCATTCCTTAATTATATTCTCTAGAGAAACTCTTGCACTTGTCTAACTGGACACACAGGTAAGAATGATTCCTTGCTGCATTATTCATAATAGCAAAAAAACTAGCTCCAAGTAAAAAGTTAAATTTACATAAAAATCGTGGTTTGTGAAAATGAATGAGATGTAGCCACGTGCATCAATGAGAATAAATCTTAAAGTATTGTGTGGAAGAGAAAGAAGCAAGTCCCATAATAACATATAGGCTATTGTGATCCCATTTATATAATGTTTGAAAAAGAAAAATTAAACAAATATTTTGAAAAAAAATCAAACAAAAAAATTACACTTGTTTATGACACGTTTCACAGTAAATGTTAAGCAATACTAGGATGGTTTCTATACCAATGGCAATAGGCATACTTTGTATTGATTTTATGATAGGGCAACTTGACAGTTGGGTATATTTACAACCAATGACATTTCTAACCTGAGAATTTTTGGAAAGGTCTGAGATGTGCCATGGGACTTTGCTGTCGGGCTTAAGCCCCTTCCTGTGTTTAGAGCCTACTTTGGTGTTTTCTTGGGGCTCCCATCCCACCGTTATTAAAGAATTGACCTTGCACAAGGTCACTATCTGAGCTGTGGCTGAATTGACAGCTTTCTAGGCTAGGACTGCTTACATTTCCCTTATTAGTACAATCTAGAATCAGGCTTAATTTTGAGATGGAAAGGGAAGTGGACAAAACTGTAAGAAAAGAAGACCTGATCTATAAGGAATGGACAAGTTAGTATTATATATATGAGAATGACCTTCAAATATTTGAAGTCAGTGACCTGAAAGAGCAAGATTTCTTCTGCATTGCTTCTAAGGAGGTCTTAGTATGTTTCAGGGAAGGTAGAATTTAGCTCATAATAAAAAAGAACTTTGTAATAACTGAAATTATTTAACCAAAGTTGAAAGTGGTGATGGGCTCTCTAGTAGGTCTGTGTCCTATTCCTGCTATAGTCCCCTTGCTCCTAGCTTTAACTTTTGATTTTTTATAATTAGAAGAGTTTCAGGTTTACAGAAAGATCATGCTGAAAATACAAAGTCCCCATATATCCTCCCCCATTTTTAACATTTTGCATTAGTGTGTTATCTTTGTTTCAATTAATGAGAGAATATTACTATAATTGTACCATTAACTATTGTCCACAGTTTACATTAGGATTTCCTGGCTGTGTTGTACAGTCTTATAGTTGTTGTTTTTATTTTAAAATTTTATTTAGTAACATATATACCACCCGAATTTTCCCCTTTGACCACATTTGGGTATATAATTCAGTGGTGTTCATTGCATTCACAATGTTGTGTTATGATCAACATCATCCATTAACAAAACTTCTTATAATTACTTTCTGTTATTCCATAGACTATGAGCTTCTTGAGTAGAAAGTCATTCTTATTTGTCATTGAATCCTCCTAAGTTAGTATAATGCATAAAACCTCAAAGATGCTTGGAATTAACAAAGCTCATGGAAATGAGGTGACTTGATCTGACATACTTAACTGCTTTGCTCCAGGAAACAATACAACCTCTTCCTCTTTTGACAAACGTACTTCTTCTTGGTTTATACCAGTTTGATTCTCAGTGCCAGTCTTTCTAAGGAACATTGTCTCTATTATACCTATATTTCCTGTTCACAATCCAGAAGTGGTATGGAAGGGTCATTTAGAAGTACGTCGACTTGTTCAACAGAGTTGGTGAAAGTGGATAATGACTGCTTGAAAGAACAGAACCTGGAGAGGCCAGACACAAGCAAATGCAGTTGTTGAGGAAAGAAAGATGGTGGCTTCCAAAAGGCAAGTCAAATGATGCCAGTTCCAATATTAATATGACTTGTGGTTCATATAAACTACATTATCAGCTCAGGTACAAATATGCCCATACCCTTTAAGCCCTCAGGTTATTATTCATATCCCCTGAATTGTTACTAGGAAGCATAGAACCCTTTTTGAGGCCTTTTCTGCCCTAATACCACACCCCAATTTCCCCCAAACCCTGAGAGTTTATGCATTGCTAGTTGTGGGTAGGGTGCAGATGCTCCTCATTGCCACCAGGTGTCACTGTTGGAAGATAGCCCTGCGCAGTCTTGAGAAAGCTTGTCCCTCTCCACCTTGGTGTCCTGTGTGTTCTAATTCCTGTTGGCACTCATGCTTGGACCTTTGTTCACATCCAGATACTCAGTGTTGTTTCTCACCAGGACAACACCATGGCAGGGTAGCTGGACCCTTAGGAGTGGAAACCTCAGTTGCATGCTATTTTGGGACCCACAAACCTTGAGAACCCTGATCCCCAGCCAGTCTTCAGTTCAGATGCTGTACGCCCTTTCAGCATGTTTCCTTTTGACCTCTTGGCATCTGTTACTACAGGGCCTCCCTGGTAAAGCCATCTTAGGTCCCTGACTTTGTATCTCAGGGAGCATCACATGGAATATTTATCATCTAGGTATTCTCTTGAAGCCCCCAAAGTTTCCATTCCATCCTTCCCCATGGCCAGGAGGGTTAGTCAACCTACAGTTACATTTCCCAGGGACCCACTAATGTGATTCTCCAGGCAACAAAGAAAGACCCTCAAGTTGGCTTTCAGACCTGCCTGTTCTGTAAAGTAACTGCCAAGCAAGATGCCCCATTTAGTCTCAACCTCAGCTATAAAGCTTAAAATAGCTATAACCCACATGAACAGGAGCCATTTTAAGGTAGACTGCTCTAGCCTTAAGGCCAGTGGATGCTCTAAAAAAAAAACTCTATGAATTCAACTCTAAAAGCATTGGTGAGTAAAGCAGATTGTCACTGTAGCTTTCTTGAGCTGTGTTACCTCTCACGGCATTTTTTACAACTCTTATAATTTATTTTTTTACCTAGTCTAAACTTTCTAACTTTTCCCCAACCTTTATTTTTAAAAATTTAATCCTACAGAAAAGTTATAAGAAAACCATGATGAAAATCCACATACATTTCATCTAAATTCAGTAATCTCTCTCTCCCTACATACACATGTATATATATATGTGTGTGTGTGTGTATGCATATGTGCATATATGTGTATATATATACATATAATATGTTATGTGTTGGTTTATACATTTGAGAGTTAGTTCCAGATATCATAATACTTCACCTCTAAATATTTCATCATGTATCTCCTAAAACAAGGGTATTTGCCTATATATAACCACAGTGCAATCATCTCCCACAGGAAATTAACATTGATGTGATACTCTTATATAGTATATAATCCATATTCAAATCTCCCTTCCTTTTTTTTTAACTTTTTCTTTCTATATCCAACCAAGAAACTTATTGTGCACTTCATCATCATGTCTCTCTAATCTCATCTAACCTAGGGCAAAATCTCAACCTTACGTGTAGTTCATGCTGTTGACATTTTTGAAGGGCTCTGACCTGTTGTCTCTTTGTTTGAATTTGTCTGCCTTTTCTCTCATAATTAGCTTCAGATTAGACATTTTGGGCAGCTATATTGCATAAATGTTAAACATCCTTTTTAACTATCTCTATTTGTACCAGATACCTTTCCTTCTGGCAGCTTCTGTGTTTCTTGGGCTCTTTCTGGGACTCTTTTGCCTCTGTGAGCCTCTTCTTCCATAAAAAATATTAACTATTATATTTTACAACTTGGTGTAAAGGCTAATACAACCGGCTGGCTTCATTACCATATATCCATCATTATTACATTCATTCTCTTCTTCTGATTTTAAATGAAATTAAAATTAAGGTCTCCGTGAGCCACTTTTGACTGTGCATTCTGGACTTCATGCCTAGTGGGCAAGTTGGCCTGGTGTTCTCCTTCTCCTGGGCTTTTTCATCAAAGCTGCCAGCTCATAAACTCTCTGATTTCCCTCCCTTCTCTGGATTATCTCTATCCATTGCCCTGCCTCTGACCACCTTCCTGCTGTCCACACAAGGTGCAGGGTGGCTTTTCTCAGGTTCTCCTTTTCTCCTCTCTGTGTGCAAATGTCAGAGACCAGTAGCAGCAAAGGCCCTTCCCCCTTGGGAAGGAATCAAGGGGAGGGGGCCAGTGGCTTTCTCTGCCATAACTGTATTACCAAAAGTAAGATCTCACCATCAATGGCACAACTTTATCGCCATTACCCTCCTCTATTCAGTTAATTTTTATCACCATTGAGAACTTCACAAGGAAAAGTCAGCTTACTTGGAGCAGAAAAGACTGAAGTTAGAAGCACAGCTTTCCTCTCCAGTAGAGTCTGTGAATCCATACACCATGCTGACAAATGTCTTTGCAGACCAGCCCTGTGAGAGCTCCTGTTTGGAATGACATCGATGCCCCATATTCTTTACCAAGACCCACAGATAACCTTCAGTCTGGGGTTTCTTTCCAATCTGAGCTGCCATTTATTTAGCACTTATTATGGTCCAGTTACCATGCTCAGCTCTCTCTATATAATTTCATTCATCTTCATAAAATCTCCTGTTAAGGGGTTCAATTATCCCCTCAAACAAATAAAGCAGAGGAGGCTTTCAAAAGTTTCAAGTAACTTGCCCAAGCACTATTGTCATGAGGGGCTGAGCAGACTTCAGACCAAATTCTTCTTGCTCCTGTGTCACCCCATGGGATCAGCCACAAAATGGCCACACCCCCATGTTCCCATGGCAGTCTCAATTCTTGGCTTGAATGCATGATGGGGCAGGGACCTGGTGATGTGAGAGTGGGCAAGCAAAAGGGGCCTGGAAAATGGGAGGCTCCTGTGGGGTGCTTTTATTCTCTCTTGCAGAAAGAGTAAAATGGGTCCACACCCACAGGTATGGATTAACTTTAAGACTATATTTTTGGGGGGTCTATACAGCTTCAAACCATCATATCTCAATACCTGGCTGATACTCCTCAAGAGGATCAAAGTCATAAAAGACCAAGAAAGACTGAGAAACTGTCACAGACCAAAGAAGGCTCAGAAGACATGTGGACCAAATGCAATGTGGTGGCCTGGATTGGGGGGGGGGGAAAGGATGCTAATGGAGCACCCATAGGGTTCTTGGAGACTCAGGGTAAATTTCCGTAGCAAAAAAAAAAAAAGTTCTTGCTGAGCCTGATTCTACCACCTAAACACAATAATTCCCTTCTCAATCTCAGGTTCTCTACCGGTAAAACAGTACATTCAGTACATTTTACAGGGTAATTTGCAAGCCCTGAGTGCTTATTAAATGCCTTTTATTGTCAGCACTAAATACTGTTTTTTAATATGTGGCAACATTCTAAAGTTCTAAAGTTAAAGTTACACAATGTAAACGAGATGACAAAGAGAAAACCTGAAATGCAAACAGAACTATCTCCTTTCAAATATAAGGGAAAAAAAGAAAATCATTTGAAGCTTTTTTGACATGCAGTTGAACACTTTACTTCGTATTTGACAAACTAGCATTCTCTGGACAAGAAACACATCTCTGGACTTGGGGGAGAACATTTGTCAAATTCCCTGTGGGATAAATGCTTCAGGGTGCAGTGCTTCATTTTTCAGTCAAAGGAAGAAGCAAAGCAAAAGGCTTGACTTGTTTTTTTTAATTTTTAAGCACCCTTACTGATATAGTTCACACACCATTCAATTCACCCATTTAAAGTATACAAGTCAATGGTTTTTAGTATATTCACACAGTGTGTAACCATCACCAGAGTCAATTTTAGAACACTTTCATCACCCCTAAAAGAAATTTCATGTTAGTGCTCACCCCTTACACCCACCTAAGAGCCCCAATAATTTTTAAACCACACGAACCGGGGACCCACATGCCATCCAAATACAGGCAATTACAAAATACTAAACACCAAACTTGCAAAAGAAATGAAGTTCTGTTACCATGGACAGGGGCTACTGTCAGATTTGGGGCTTGGCTTCTTTTACTAGGCCTGTGCCCAGGATCCCTTATGAAACAGAGATAAGATCAGAACATGTCGCCGTGAGTAATAGAACTCTGCTCATTTGCTGGCTGAGGCTGCTGGCTGGCCAGCCAACACACCGTCCTGAGTAATAAAAGAAATGGCTGTGTGGGCTGGTGGTGAAAAAAGGTGTCTTAGGAGAAGCCATGACTAAGTCTCCACTGATCAATGTATCATTGGTGAAGTTCCATCTGGAACATATGTATCATCATAGGGCCTTCCATTTTCAGCTCCTATCCTCCACTCAGACTAGAAAGCATCAGCCCCAGGATTTCACCTTTGCTCCAGTCCCAGAGGATGTGTGGCTGTGTTTTAGGCCATTCAAAACTAGGTTCACTAACAATCCAAAGTATGAAATAAATACACATGAATCCATGCTGATATATATAAATGACTGAATAATCAAATAAGTGAAGGAGAAGAGAAAACTCTTCCTTATAGGAAAAAATCCAAATAATCCTTCCTCCTCCCTCCTCCCCATGGCCTCTTCACATACTTAGTAGCATACTTCCAAAATTTAGAGAAGGAAAAGGGAAAAATTAAGTGTATAGTAGAGAGAGCTGGCAACCATGACCTTAACCAAATGATGATGGTTAACATTACCAGTGACATCATGTGGTTACCAGGGACCCCCTGATGTGATGTCACAGTAAATGTAATTCACCTCTGTGGTGTTGTTTCCAAAACCTTCCAACCCAGAACCCCCAATCTAATCCTGAGAAAAACATCAGACAAACCCAGGTTGTCCAGTTTTCTAGTTCGCTAGGCTGCCAAAATGCAGGTACCATGAAATGGATCAGCTTTTAACAATGGAAATTCATCAACTTACTAGCTTACAGTTTGAGGCTGAATAAAATGTCCAAATCAAGGCATCATCAGGCAATGCTTTCCTCCTAGAGACCAGCTGCCAGTGATCCTGGACTCCTCTGTCACATGGCTAGGCACATGGCAGCATCTGCTGGTCTTTCCCTTCTCTTCCTGGTTTTGTTGCTTTCAGCTTCTTGCTTCTGTGGTTTTCTCTCTCTTTGTCTGAATTTCATTCTCTTATAAAGGACTCCAGTAAAAGTATTAAGACCCATGATGAATGAGGTGGGCCACATCTTAAGTTAAGATCCTACTTACCAAAAGATCCTACTTGCAATAGGACCTCACCCACAGGTATGGATCAACTTTAAGAATGTATTTTTCTGGGGTCCATACAGCTTCAAGCTATCACATCTAGCTACCTGGTTCATACTCCTCAAGATGGTCCAAGTCGTGAAAGACCAAGAAAGACTAAGAAATTTTCACAGACCAGAGAAGGCTAAGGAGACATGTGGACCAAATGCAATGTGGTGGCCTGGATTGGGTCCTGAAACAGAAAAAGGATATTAACGGAATACCTGGTGAAATCCAAACAAAGTCAGGACTTCACTTAATAGTAAATCCTGATGTCAGTTTCTTAGTTTTCATAAATGTACCGTGGTAATGTAAGATATTAACAGTGGAGGAGGAGGAGAATAGGGAAACTTTGTAGCATCTTTGCAGCATTTCTGCAAATCCAAAAAAAAAAAAAGTTATTTAAAAACAGAACTAAGTTCTTCCTTCTGAGGAAAAGGGGTAGGTTATTAAGGTTGTATGTTTTTGCTATAGTCTATAATTTAAAATTTGGTTCCCTCCCCATACTTGGCTCAGTTTTACAATGTTGCATTCTGTGTCTAGAATTTTCAGTCTTTATACACCTTTTGAAGTCAGAATACTTGTTCAAGCATATAGCGTTTGATCACCTTTGAGCAGTTAAGGCATACAGGGGCAAAACACTGGAAGGCAAGCATGAAGAGCTGACTAAACTTCTGATATTAAAGCAATGAATGACTAGGGCAGCTTTACCCCAGATGAAGGATGGTGTTCAGGAAGACAAGAGCTGAAAAGTGTTAAGAAAATGCTAACCTGCTCTGGCCAGGGAATGGACTTCCTCCACCCTCTCGCAGACCCTCACAGGGTAAAAATGGGCTGGAGTGGCAAGTAGGAGAAGGAAGGAGGGAGGGATAACTGGTGTGACACCATTAGAAATCCCAGTCCTACCCCAGAGCTTACCTGTCCCTGAAGCCTTCATTCTCAAGTGACCTGGAAAGACACATCCATCTTGGAAGACCTGCCCAGCTTCCCACCACCCCACCCCAAGAGCTGCCACCAGTGACCCCAAGATGGAGGGAGCCAGGGGATTCAGCTTCTGCTGCCATAGAGGCTGCTGGAAGGGGTGCTAACTGCAACTGGACTTGGAAAACCTTTTCTTTAGAAACATTGCTGTAAATGTAAGCTTCTTGGGCACCTTAACATAGTATGGTAACTTCTTACACATTAGCAGATGAATTTGTATAGGTTTATGGAAAAAGCATTGTTTCATAGCACTATTTCTTTGTGGAAATGCATTTCAAATTCTGAGTCACCAATTCGTGGTAAGTGATTTGGAAAATTTAGAAGTTGGGAACTGCTTGATCCAGCGAAATTAAGGGGCTGATATCTAAAAGTGGAAGACATAGGCCTTGGGAGGAAAATAAATCAACTTGATTTCTTAGAGGGTTGATTTAAGATAAGAAGAAATTAAAATGGAATCAGACTGAGAGCATGTGAGATTAGTCTCCCAAATGGTAAATGCTGCCCTCTCTCTGGAGCAGTGATTAAGTTACATGACATTTCAATGCATTGCTAGATATAGCACATATCTTTTACTAGCATATTGGTATTGTAGGAGTTTGAGAAAGAAAACTGAAGTATGAAATAATTTGGTACTTTCCTATCACAGAAACTTCTTTCAAAATGGAAATAGCTTTCTTCCTTTTACTTCATGCATTGCAACAATGAGTTATACATTTTTCATGAGAATTGAATGGGGATGCAGATAAATATCTTCCTAGGGTGCAAGTAGAAGAATAGAATTGCTATTGGAATTGCATTATGAGCTTTCTCTATGGGAAACTACTCAAAAACAGAGTGCCACATTCCCCATCCAGTGGCATCATCCCCATCCATCTGAACATTCTTCATTTCTTCATTGTTGCCTTGAAAAAGCAACTCAAAGCTTAAGACACTTTCTCTTTCACCAGATAACTTCTTTTAAAATATATTGTATTTTATACTTTTGAACTATTTTCTTACATGATCAACTGTTTAGTATCTTCTGACAAGCTAGAGGACAAAAAATATATCAGTATATTAAATTGATGGAAAAGTTTAATGAACTTTGATTTTCCACAAAGAAAAAAAAACAGTTTTTTCAAGCTGGGGTCTTGTTTCAGAAAGCCAACATTCTAGCCGTTTCTGTTTCTGAGTGGCAGGCTTTGGAGTTGGACAATGGTTAGGAATTGGAGACTTGTGATCAGTTGATCATATATGCCATTTCCCCTAAGGGGCAATTACTGCTTTCCGTATTGGAAAATTGTGCTTGCTTTGCCATACACTGACAATCAGATGGTTTTTAATGCAATTAGCCTATCTCAGGGCACAATAGACTGGACTCATTTTCCTAAGAGAAGAAACCTTGCTTCTTCCTCTCAGACATATGAAGAAGCCACAAATTTAAAAAAAGGGGGGGGGCAGGGAAGTGGATGTGGCTCAAGCAGTTGGACACCCACCTACCACATGGGAGTCCCAGATTCGGCTCCCGTGTCTCCTAAAGAAGATAAGCAAGACAGCAAGCTGATGTGGGCTGGTGCGGTGAGCTGATGCAACAAGATGATCCAATGAAGAATAACCACGAGGAAACACAACAAGAGACGCAACAAGTGTGAGTGGAGGTTGCTCAAGCCATTGGGCACCTGCCTCCCACATGGGTGGTCCCAGGTTCGGTTCCCGGTCACTCATGAAAAAAAAAAAGAAGACAAGCACACAATGAACAGACACAGAACAGACAGTGAGTGCAAAACAACGGGGAGTGGGGGGAGAAATAAGTTTTTAAGAAAAAGCCACACTCTCAAAAATCTTAAATAAATCTCTGCTAGGCATTCCAATATGGGTTTTTTGTAGCATCATCTCCAATAGAAAGGTGAGGAAATCAGGTTAAAAAAGCCCCTTTTACATACTTCTGCCTCAGAATCTTTCACCCACCAGGAATTGTTGACTTGCTGCTACTCATGATACAAGAATGCCTCTCAATAATCGTGGTCCCTTAGAGACCCAGGGGGGAGCGAAAAAGTTAGAGGTTCCTTAGCTTGTTGGATAGAAGAGTCTAATCAGAGTTTTCTGACATCGTGATGCCTTCCAACATTATGCGTGTGGGGAGAGAAAGGTCACCAATTCAGCTTATGAGTGAGCTCTTAAACATTTTATATAATCAAAGTCTTTTTCTGCAACGTGACATCTTTACAATTCCTTCACCATCAACCCATCTCCTTCCCTTTGTCAGCAATAGGGACTACGAACAGAAAAACACAAAAAAAGAGAGGGCATTTTTGGCATTCACTTTGGAGATTACATCTTCCTCCGGGGACCCTGAACATGCTATAACATGCATATGCATATCATTATTTCATTTCTCAGTGCCAAGGATTCTGTGAATCCCCTGGGTGCCAAATTTTGTGTAAATGAAATTCTTTCCGGAACAGAGAGTTTACACTATACATCATATTTTCAAAGGTAGCATTCATCAGATTTCCTAAAGCCAAAACACAAGAGGCATTATCTTAGGATTATAGTTTGTTTTTATCTTTGTCATGAATATGACAAACACATACGTGCTGCATATGACACATCACCTACATATGCCTGAAGTTTATGAAGGAATTTTGTATGTACACGTTTCTTTTTCCAGTATTGGTTTATTTCACAGTTGTTTTTGTCTCCCTCTGATGAAATTTTAGACTTAAAGACATTCTTCAAGTATACTGAGGAAGTAATATCCACACCTATTACTTCAGGAGCCACTTGGAGGTTAAACAGATGGGATCCACGTCAGGAATCGCCATCAGTTCCCTGTCAAAGACAAGACACAGTGGTTAGGTAGTTATGGAGATCTGAAAATAAATATTCAAAGCCGGCTGACTGGTCATCAGTGCTAAATCCAGGGAAAGCACAAAAGGCCAGTACCTGGGAGACACTGGCAAGTAGAGACAGTTGGTCTGCTCAGCGAGTGCAGCCTGGCATGCTGTGGCTGACTCTTTTTGTCTTTTATTTTTGCCTGTGGCTGTTCTCCCTTCATCTGCAAGCTGTAACAGCTTTGGCCTGTTCTGTTTTAAAGGTACTGTCTGGCTTCTGATAAATCCAGTTGCACTCAATCAGGCTCTAGCTTGGTGTCCTAACAGAATAAGTTATTTCCGGGTTATAGAATAAGCATTCTTCTACTACCTCCAGACCGCAAGCTCAGCAGAAAACTCATTTATGGTGTATTTTCAAGAAAACAAAATATAGCTAAATAAAAACTAGTATTATATTACAGATGTTACTGACATTGCACAAAAACATTTTACTGGATCTTGACTATATGTCTTAGTCTGCAATTCCCTGTCTTAGCTACATTTATGAGAATTACCAAGGATTGAGTTGAAACGCACTACATAAATAAGAAATGGAAGCACGGTAAAGTGAACATGTGAATACATAAATTCAAATGTAGGCCACCTAAGTGCATAAAAATAAAGAGCTAATCTAGGCTGATTCCATAAAACCTTCAAAACAAAACCTAAATGATTGTGGATGTTCATGATTGAAGCCAACTGGAAACAGCATATACAGATATGATTAGAGACATTTAAAAGAACACATTTCAAATTTATAGGCTCCAACAGAGCAGTCATCTTTTCCAAAGCATTAGTCAATCTTATTTTTTAATGTCTTGAAAACTTCCTTCATTTATATATGAATTATTTCATAAATTACATTTAGGATTATTGATCCTAAGCAGACTCTAAGAAGGGTGTCTTAATAAGGAATTAATAATTTAAATGGTTTTGAATATATTAAATAGAATTTTGTTGTCAATTTCATTTACGCAGAAAGGCATTATAATCAAAATACCTTTGAGGAAAAAAAATGTTCTTGATGTAACACTAAATACATAAAAACTGCTCTAATTATGTTTAATATTTTTGGCAGAGTGACAGATTCCTGTGGTATTAAAAATTACAGTGGTGAAAGCTTTTTTCCAAGGTGGTTTCTAACACAAATAGTCTTCACACAGTAAACATGCACATATTGCTGTAACATGGTGTGGAGCACGAGGCCTCTACATCCAGTGATAAAGATTCTGAGCCAGACATTAGCTCAAGTCCCCAGGTCAGGTGAGAGTTCAGCACTTCAACCAGCAGAAACCTCAGTGCCCAAAGGGCATTGTGAAATCAGGCATAGTTCAGGTCATTGGGGTCCTCAAGAGATTGAAAACCTCATGTGGCACCAGCAATCAAGCAATGGAAGATACATACAAAGGAATATTATTCAGCCGTAAAAAGAAACGAAGTTCTGATTCATGAGCCAACATGGATGAACCTTGAAGACATCAAGTTGAGTGAAATAAATCAGACACAAAAGGACAAATATTGCATGACCTCCCTGATAAGAAATAATTAGAATAAGCAAACTCATAGGGTCAGAATCTAGAATAGAGATTACCAAGGGATGGGGTAGGGGTAGAGAATAGGGATTTAGTGCTTAAATTATAGAGTTTCTATGTGGGTTCATCATAAAGTTTTGGTAATAGATGGTGCTGATGGTAGCCAACATTGTGAATATAATTAACAACACCAAATTATATATTTGAATGTGGTTAAAAAATGAAATTTTAGGTTGTATATATGTTACTAGTATGAAAGCTTTAAAAAAAACCAACACCAAAACATAGAACTGTACAACAGAGTGAAACCGATTGTAAATGATGGACTATAATTTGTAGCACAATTTAAAAAACATTCTTATATGAATTATAGCAAATATACCACTATAATGTAAGGTGTTTATAAGAGGGTGGTATATGAGAATTCTGTATTTATTCATGATTTTTTAAAAACCTGTAATTTCTCTAATTTAAAAAAAAAGGGAGAAAAAAGAAAAATAAATGAATATACCTAACTATAATAATGTTATTTTAAATATAGTTTAATCTTTACAATTATTATGGGCTTTTGAAGGACCTTAAATCATCATTATGAGAATTAAATTATTATTAAATCATAAATGAAGAATCACTTATTAATTCATTGGTTGAATCATTCAGTCATCCATTTAACAATATCTTGAAAGCCAACTATTTGCCAGAGTCTAAGGTAGGTGCTAGGGACTCACCGCCTGGGGGATAGCTATAACCATCTCTGCCTTCGTGGAGATTCCATTCTACTGAGAGAGAGAGTAAGCCATTAGAAAATGAGGTCATAAGCACTAGGAGAAGGAAATCAGTCAGCACAGATTTGGCAAGAGTCTATGAAAGGCCACCATTCAGCTACCTAGTAACACTGGAGCTCAGCCAGACCATTCAGGGAGACACATAATAGACTAGTGGTTTTATTTGAAAGAATTTCTCAACTCTGAGCCTTACTAGGTCATGGGCTAGAACTACAAAAAGAATAGTGATAGCCACTAGCTATTGAATGGCAACCACAATCATTGCTACTGTTCATCAAGCACCGTTTATGTAATGCTTAAAAGCATTATTTCACATCATGGACAGACACTGTCCTAGGAAATTGGCATGTATTATTTCTAATAATTTCTAATACTTACAGCAACCCTGGAAGGGCACAATTACTGGCCTCATTTTCCAGACAGGAAGCAGAGGATAAATGAGGTTTCATTACCTGCTCATGCTTGTGCAAATCAAATTCAGGAACCACCGCAAGCCTAGTGACTGCTAAACCCCACTCATTAGACTACACTGGGAACTTATGTCTCAGGCACGACTGGGACAGAACCTGGGGTTGTAAAGCCTTCTGCCAATGAATCCTGGAGAATTCGAGGCATAAGCTGGCAAACAACATATATGAGGCATCTCTGATTCAGCTAACAGCAATATTAGCAAACACAATGTCAAAAACAACCCAAATGTGTTGAATGTATACTATGTAGCAGTCACGAGGTGGGATGAGACATTTAATATCTCCATTTTCCTGGTAACAGAACATCAGAAATCCTCGCCTATAATCATTTTATTTATGTCACGTGGGATACATCTGTCCACCTTAGTCTCTCATCCAAAGCTCCATGCGTGAGCACTTGAATTGGGCTTAGCCAAACAAATTCCCAGTGGTATGTTTGGGATTGTCCTGTGCACCCGTTTAGACTATTCAGAATCAGAGCCGGGAGTTTTCTTCATGTTATCCCCAAAATTATCTTAACTGGTGACATAAAGCACCCAACCTGGAATTGAACTTCTTCACCAACACTTGGGAAGAGTCTGTCTGAGAATGCATAAAGAAGAAAACAGGAGAGCAGACGTGGTTCAAGCAGTTGAGCGCCCGCCTCTCTCATGAGATATCCTGGATTCAGTTCCTGGTGCCTCCTAAAGAAAAACAAACAAACAACGAGCTGACAATGAGCAAAAACAATAAGAAAAAAAGAAAACAGGGCTCAGAGAAAGAGACAAATTCCAGATGAGATGTGAAGCCAACCCCACCCCTAGATTTTTCATTTTTCTGTCACATTCCCAGGTTGCATTGGGTTTCTATCCCCTGCAGTTGAGAGCTCCTTCTAATCCTCATGCATTAACTTATTTAATTGTCACTCATTTCCAATAACACTCCAAGTTAGGATATAACTTAGGAAACTCCCAGGTCTGGGTCAAAGTCAATGATGTGAGCAACTACCCAATATCACTGTCTTTTTTTTTTCTTCCTCTGGCTCTAGTGTCAGAATACCATTTATTAACTATATTGGCATTACTAATATAACTGATATATCTAATATTTACCAGTTCTGGGTTTCAAGTAGCATTCTGCAAGAAAATAGAACTGATAGCATATCCACCTCTCCTACAGCAAATGCCAGGTTTAAGAGAATAACCTCCCCAGTAGAAGACTCTTGTTTGAAGAAGGATAGGCAAACATCTGTTTCTGTGGCAGTGATAGGAAGTTGACATTCATGCACATGCAGCTCAATGCATCACAGGACAAAAATAAGGATAGCTGTATAACCTGTCTGTCATGATGTGTTTACTAAAGGAAGTTGCCTCATAGGAAATTCACACACATTAGAGATTTTAGGTCTACTTAATTTGTGCATAAAGATCAATTGCTAGTTCTATTAAGAATGTTTCCCTTAATTATAGGTATTTTTTTTTTAAATTGCTATGTGTACTCTGTGTAGTACAGCATGACTGTGAAATAAAAAATGACAGTAACTAATAATTGAATTAAAATCATTCATTTTCAAACGACTGGCCTCAATAACAAGAAGGCCAACTTTTTCCCTAAGTTTCAACTGCCTGCCCATCATAATCACTTGGATTCCCTGCTGCATCCTCAAACTCAATAGGTAAAAGAGTACTATACAGGAAAATTCAGGTGAAGTGTGAATCTCTGTGGAAAGCCTAACTGCACTCACTTTTACACCAACTCTGGACCAGGACTTGCCATGAAAAGTGAGGGGGGAAGTTATAAAAAGGAAAAAAAAAGAACCAAGGAAAAAATCACAGTCCTTTATCATTTTTATGAGTTGATTCTACAAATATGGATATACTATTAAAATTAAAACTCATAGTAAAAATAAAAGATATGGTGGTAGGTTTAGAACTTATTTTTTCCCCTTAATAATGAATACATATTCATACTTTTAAAAATAATTTAAAGTAAATAGCCATTTTTCAAAGAAAGAAAAAAAATCCCTAGTTTCCAGAAATGAAGTAGCAATACCTGGCAGTATATTGGAATAGACCCTGAGTGGTCCTCAGAGAAATCAGACATGAATAGAAGCCTTTAAGGTTGGAATTTTCATACCAGCATGTAACAGAAATGAAGAAACTGTGTGTATCGGGGCACCTTGTAAGTGCACCTACAGTGGCAACTTCTGGTCCCAGGCCATGAATAGAAACATTGCCAAATAAAACTGATGGAAAAGTTGGTTTTAACTAATGAGCCCCGCATTTAGGGTTCTGGCAGAAGTAATTGTGAAAGGCAACTTCCCCAATGCAGGGAGCTTGCAAGACTGCCATAGACCGTAACTCCTGCTGAAGACAAGCCCACGTGTCCAAATTACAAAATACGTGAAAAGACAATAGAAACCTATAAATGGGACAATTCACATTTATGGAACTAGGAATTGGGCAGACAGAAAAGGACTTGAAAGTAAGTATGTACAAAAATGTTCAAAGAGAAAAAAAATGATCTCTATATAATAAGAACATGAAGATATAAATAAGAATGGGCATTATGAAAAAGAACCAAATAAGGAGCTCAGAAAAAATATATATAGCAATTGAAATTAAAAGTTAATAAAATGGGTGAGTTTATCGTTAAAGGTAACGGAGCAGGAAAGAGAACCAGTTAAATGGAAGATAGACTAGAGGAAATTTCCCAGGGTATAACCCAAAGGAAAAAAAAAATAGATGGAAGATATAAAAAAGAATTTAAGAGAAAGGACAAAATGAGAACTTCTAACTTACATCAAATAATAGTTCCAGAAGGAGAAAAAAAGAGTATGGTGGATAGGTAATATTCAGGGAGAATATTAGCTGAAAGTTTTCCAGAAATTAGGAAAGACACTGACCTCAGATGGTAAAAGATAACTGTTAATCCACACTTAGCATGGCTGAAACTTCAGATCATCAAGGACAAAGGGAAAATATGATGAGTCTCCACAGAGAAAAATCAGATTAGGAATAACATTCAAATTGAGATCATACTTCTCATGGGTAGCAATAGATTCCAGAAGACAACCAAATAGTATCTGCGAAGTGCTAAAGAAAAATTACTTTATACCTCGACAAAATATCACTTAAGATTGAGTGCATAATATTGTCCCCTCTCCCTGTCCTGACCAAATCTGCTCTGCAACCCTCACTTTTTGTCATGAATTCTAAAGTCCAGCCAAACTTAACTAAAGTCAAAGTTATATCCCCTGCTTTAAATTCTTGAAATCCTTTGATCATCATTATCCCTATTCCACCTTGAAAACAGTAGGTATCTACTAGATATTTTCAGCTGAACTGAGATTCTAAAGGTTTGAAATATACTAAATATTGTCCGCTGTTTGCACATACTCCTTTACAGGGCACGTTCACTAATATGTGGACACACTCTTTATAGCATTTGCCACATGCAGAGACTGTCCTCAGTGACTGACATCTATCTATATATTCATAACAACCCTATGGCACAGGCACCATCATGATCCCAACTCTAGATGAGGAAACTGAGGCATGGTACGGTCCCTGCCCAAGGCCATGGTCAGTAAACCAGGCAGGCAGGATTTGTTCTTAGGCAGCTGGGACCCAGAATCCATGATTTTGAACAATACACTATGCTACGGAGGTAAGACTGAAATGAGACTTTTAAGGCCAAATGGAAGGATGTTTCCACCATACAATGTTGTATTAATGCCCCAATAAATCCATTTATGAAATAGCTAGGGAAACCCATGGACACTGTAGAGGCGATGTTGCTGCCTCAGTTTGGGAATTTGATGAGGATCATTTTTGAGTAGACCCCTCTCCTAGTTTTTCTGCCCTGTACCTCTTTGTGCAAACCTTCAATTATTATATGAGGTCTCTGGGGTGGCACCAATGCATGCTATTTTCAGGAACTACAAATACCACCACTACAAACTTGGGAAGAACAACAACAAAAAAAGAGTGAGTGCACAATAAAGACAATACAAAAGGTAGGATAAAAAGTTTGCTGAGAGAACAACTAATAGTTGTACTTTTGTGAGGACAAAAACTAAGCAGAAGGAAGCTGTGGGATGGGTGAAGATGAAGAACCAAAGATCATGTGCATATAAGTAAATTTTTTAAAAAAATAGAAAGAAGGAAGGGAGAAAGGAAAGATCAGATTAGGAACCAGGTTGTCTGTATGTCTATGGGCAGTTTCTTTTCCTCTCTCTGAACCTTAGTTTTCTCATCTGCAAAATGAGAGGATTCATTTTATGACTCATTACCTTCATGACTTATTTGGCAACCCATTGCAGACAGTTCTCTAACTGTTATTGATGTCTTGAATTATTTTACTTCAATAATTTTATTTTGATTCCATATCCTCTTTTCCTACTATATTTGATAGCATAGTCTATTGATTAAGATCCTTCCCGTTCCCTATAGCCTAGCTTAGCCCTGAGCACAAGCAAACAGTCATCATCATTGGACTGTTTCTTGATTGAGACAACATGGATATATATTTACACATAGGCTCATACACACTGTTTTAATTTGCTAAAAGCTGCTGAAAACAATATACCAAAAATGGCTTGGCTTTTACAATGAGGATTTTTTTTTTTCATTTTAAAAACAATTTATTGAAGTATATCATTCATACATGAACATACATAAACAAGTGTTTAGTAAACATTGTGAACTTACAAAACAAACATGCATAATATCATAGAGGGCTCCCATACATCACCCCACTACAAATACTTTGCCTTGTTGTGAAACATTTGTTAACAAATTATGAAAGAGCATTGTCAAAATTTTACTACTAACTATAGTCCATATCTTGCTCCCCTAAACATTTTTTTAAAGATTTACTTATTTACTTTTATCCATTTTTACCCCCCGCCCCTGTTTTTGCTGTTTTTGTGTCCATTCGCTGGGCAATTCTCTGTGTCTGTTTCCTGCCCTCTCTTCTCATCCTTCTCCTCCTGTCTTCACTGGGATTTGATCCTTGGAACCTCCAATGTGGGAAAGGGCATCCTACCACCTGCACCACCTTAGTTCCTGGTTTTTTGGCACGTCTCATCTTGGGTCTCCCTTGTGTCACTCTCCTGTTACGTCATCATCTTGCTGTGTGGCTCGTTGGGGCCTGAGGGCGCATCCTCGTGGGGGGTCTGGGGAGTTCACCAGCTCGCGAGGCCTGGCGGCACACCAGCGCACAGATGCAGTGAGGATTTTTTAACTTATAAGCTTACAGTTCTGAGGCCATGAAAATGTCCAAATCAAGCTTCATTAGGCCACGTTTTTCTCCCCAAAGACCAACTGCCAGTGATCCTGGGCTCCTCTCTCTCATGGCAAGGCACATACGGATATCTGCTGGGGCTCCCCTCCTCCTCCAGGCTTCTTTGCCTTCAGTTTCTTGCTGCGTGGCTTTCTCTCTGCTTCTGTGTTCTGTTGATTTCAGCTTCTGCCTTCCAGGGCTTTCTCTCTCAACTTCTAGGGGTTTCTCTCTGTACCTCTATGGGTTTCTCTCTCTGCACTTTTATGGGTTTCTCTTTTTGTCAGCTTTTGGGGCATCCTCTCTGTGTTCATCCAGAGAGGACTCCAGTAAGAAGATTAAGTCACACCTTACTGAAGTAATATAATTTAAAAACCCTTAACTGATATAATCTAATCAAAAGTTTCCATCCACAATAAGTTCATACCCACAGGAATGGATTAGCCTTAAGGACATGCTTTTCTGGGATACATACAGTCTCAAACTACCACACACATACACAAGTGCAATTGTCCTTCTCCTAGGTCAGAGGATTCAACCTTTCTGAGTTTATCAGTCATGTTTGATTGAGTTATGCTGAGTTAGTACTCAACCTCCAAATCTCAAGAGCTTAAAACAAAACAATGTTTAATTCCTACTCATGCTTTATGTCCATTGCATATGGGTTGAGAGATCTGCCCTGCATAGTCCTCACTCTAGGACCTCCCTTTAGCAGCTTTTCTCATGAAGTGTGTAGGTCAGCATTGAAAGGAGAAAGAATTTGGGAGATCCCACACTCACATTTAAATCTTCAGCTTCCATTCATATTTCATTGGTCAAACAAGTCACATGACCACACCTAACACCCCTTGGGCAGGAAGGGTAATTGAATATATTTCTGGAAGGAGAATCAGATGTACTTAGTGAATATCCTTAGCAACTCACACATGGGTTGGGTCATTTCCCTCTTCAAATTTTGAAGCACATTCTCGGACAATCTGGTTTAACATCTCCCCGCAACTTAGGTTTTCTACAACAAAGTCTCTATTTTCCACTTTCCAGATGGCCCATTCTACCTTAATTTCACCCAGAAACATACCAAAAGATGTCAACTCCCCTTTAGCAAAAAAGAAAATCGGTCATCTCTTCTATTAAAGATGGGAGAATTGCCAGGGGGAAGGATCTTTTCATTCTTTCAAGATTAACCTGTGAATTAGAAAACAGACATAATTAATGTCTCCATGGGATATTCATCCATATTAAATTCTTACTAAATCTCCATATTGTTCAACAGAAAACTCCATAATATGCCATACAAAGGTTGACCAATTATTACCTATATCAGGAATATAAAACAAGATTTTGATTTAAGCATTCTCTCTATCTGTGACATACAAAACTAAAATTTATATTTTAACTCATATTTTAATTCATTTTAAATATTTGTTAAGGTGTCTATAAATATGGATTCTATTTGTGGTTTGTTGCTTGCATGAGTTAAGTCTGTTGGATTTAGAGTCATATAAATCTGATTTTAAATCTTCTTTCTCCCCATTAATAACTAAGTTACCTTTGCAAATTATAAGGCTACACCTAACCACATATTTTTCATGTAAACAATTGAGGGGATAATACTAACCTAGGGGTTATGAGAAGATGGAGTGAATCAATGTATGTAAAATGCCTGGCACCATGTATAGTAAATATTAAGGCTTCTCCCTCCTTCCATCTGCTCAGGCAAGACTATGCTACCCTGTTTAGATTCCATCCTGAAATAGGAGATGTCTAAAATGTACATTTCCTCTTTCAACTAATCATGGAGAGTAATGAGTAATTAGGGAATGTAAATGCAGAATAAATAAATTCCTGAAGACATTTGGTTTGCAGAATGGCAGTAATTCAATCCAGGAATTAATTCTGTAGCTTACAAATTCCCCATGATGCTTGTCTCTAGAGTTCTTGAACTTCATCCGCTCCCAAACCCACATAAATGACAACTCCCAGGAAGGTCTGGGCTCATGAGTCAGAGAGCATAAGTAACTACTTGGATTTCCACTGTCCTTTGTGTGTGAGAGGTGATGCGTGGTTGGTTCCCTGGAGCTATTGGCTTTTTTAATGCTTAATTCCAGCTTTGCCTTCTTTCTTTTTCACATAATTTATTCCTATTCATTCATTTTTCCCCCTGCCCTTCTCCTTTTCTATCTATCTGTATTTCTATAACTGGTCCTCCCACCTATCTTCCCCTTTTTCTTTGTTTCTTACTAGATATATTTTCCCAATTTTCTATCTTGCTATTCATCATCTGGAAATTTATTAGTCACTTATTCCCCAACTTCATTTAATTGCCATGCTTCCCTCAATATGCTGCTCATTACTTTCGGTAAATGTCAAGCCTCGCCTTAACTTTTAAATTCATATAATCCCAAAATTAGACACCATCCCTTTGTCCTATGCCTGAACCTCCTCCACGACAGTCTTCACAGATGGTCATCTCTGCTTGAGCCCATCCAGTGAGGAGACACTTCTCACTCAGTGTTCTTTTCATGGCATTGTGAAGGAGCTTTCACATTTGGAAAGTTCTTCCCTAACTTTACCTCCTTGCTATTTCTGCTGACTATTCCCATTGGATGTTCTGTTGGCCTCTTCCTCGTGACAGCCTTTTAAATATTTGAAAATACTTTCCACGTCCTCCTGAGCCTCCTTCTTGTATAGAAACACATTCCCATTTTTTTTTCCTTTTTAGTTTGGCCCGTGGTGATTGTACAGGTCCCTATAAATTCGATGTCCTTTCTGGATCCTGGATCTTGGTCCAACCTCCATGTTCTACCTCTCCACACGGTGAAGCTGAAAGGCATCTTCATCACTGCTTAATTTGCATCTATCATGCAGGCAAGTTAAAATGATTTCAGAACACAGATAACCCAAACCTACTTCCTTCTGGCTGATTCCAGATGCAACATCTTCCTAAAGGTAGGATGTTAATGGATTAATAGGGTGATTTTCCCATGGGGGGATATAAAGGTTTTTACCTGAGGAAAATATAGCACAAAGGCAAAATAATTTTCTAGTTAACACTGGGGAGTGGGTAAAGATTGGAATGGAGACGGCAATAGGGGTTCCAGATCCAAGTCTGACTTTTCTTTCTAGGAGACCACCCTTTCATTCCCATTGAAAGTTTTTGCATTTAATCTCAGCCATCTTTCCCTTAGGCCGCAATAAAGAGGGATGGTGGAGAGAATAAAACAAAGGAGGACATTCTTCTTTGCTTTATTTTATAAATACATTTTTTTTTTTTTTT
>JAQZBX010041332.1:0-22382 GCA_029593785.1 Cabassous unicinctus
GATGAATAAAATGACATACTATTTTTATTAGGCTTTGCTAAAGAAACCTTACAAATATTAGCAAGTTCATATCAAATTAATTCTACCAGCCACATTAGTTTTAGACATGTCCACGGTGCTCCCCAGCACTTTACAGAAAATAAAATGGAAGTAGGGAGCTGATACATTCTTTTACAAAGGCTTTTAGAAACAACCATTATTATTTGACCCAGCAAACCCACTTCTAGGTATAAACACAGAAGTTTTGAAAGCAAGGACTTCAAGAGATATTTGCACACCGATGTTTATAGCAACATTATTCACAAATGCCAAAAGCAATACAAGTGTCCAACAACATATGACATATGGGTAAATAACATGTAGTAATTTATTCATTACAAGGGAAATCAGAAAATACTTAGAGATGAATGAAAACCAAGACACAACATACCATAACTTATGGGATGCAGCGAAGGCGATACTTGGATGGAAATTTATAGCTGTGAATGCCTAGAGTGAAAAGGAAGAAAGATATCAAATTAAGAACGTCGCTTGAAATGAACTAGAAAAAGAGCAAAGTATACCCAAAGTTATCAGAAGGAAGAAAGATTAGAGAAGAGATAAATAAAATAGGGTAAAAAACAATTGAGAATAAACAATGCAAAAAGTTGGTAATTTTTAAATATCAAAATTAACAAAACTATCTGGACTCATAATGGAAAAAAGAAAAGACAACTAAAATAAAAAAAGAAAATGGTGATGTTGATACTGATCTTAAAGAAATAAAAAGGATTATAAGCAAATACTATGAACAACTGTACACACTAATTAGATAATCCAAACGAAATGGAAAATTTTCTAGAAATACACAAATTACCTAAATTGACTCAAGGAGAAAGGGAAAACCACAGGAAGCTTTTAACAAGTACAGAGATGGAATCTATAGCCAAAAACTTCCACCAAAGAAAGCCTAGGACCAGATGACTTCACTGCTGAATTCTATCAAACATTTAAGGAAGAATTAACACCAACCCTTCTCAAATTCATACAAAAAAAGTATTCTAGACAAGGGGCACTCCTTAACTCATTCTCTGTGGCCAGCTTTACTGATTGCCCAGGGCCTTCCTACACCGAGAAAAGCCCTGTGTGGGCCTCATCTTCTGCCTCAGGCCTCCTGGTCTCTGCATCCAGAGACCAGGCTGTCTTGAGGGCAAAAGGCCCATGGGGAGCCTGCAAGGCCTATCACTCACAACAGCCGGCAGCGAAAAGCCTAGAAGCCGCAGCGCTGCCTGTGATACGCGGCCCGCTTGGTTCCACGAGAGGAGTGGGGTCTGGTTGCAGACCCCCGCGATGTTCCTGCAGGAGGGTTTTCTTGGCTGAGATTCACACCCGGTCCCCATGGCGCTACAGCGCGTAGGCCTCCGTGGCACAGCTCCAAAGTTGGTTTCTCCATTGATTTTAAGGAAGGGGAAGGGGTGGGTGCTGTCACTAGTGTTGACCATGGTTCTGCCAGGAATTCCGCAGGAAACCAGGGGGCTAAAGGGACCCCTCCCCCCAAAGCACACAGGAGAAGACTGGGCGCCCGGAGGGATGTTCTTGACTTTTCCGCCCCTGGGGATGTCCTGGAGAAGTCGCGCCTTCTGAGCCAGGCCTTGCCGGCGACCGCCCCATCCCCGCCCCACCCCGGCGTGGGCATCCCCTCAACAGCCTCCTGCTCAGCGGCTGCCAGACAGAGCCGCCTGCCGCCCAGCCCCGGGCCAAGGAGAGCCGCTCGCCGCTCGCAGGCCAAGGAGCCTGGCGGGGACCACCGACCGCAGTGGAACGGTATAAGGGCGCTCCCGGGCTACCAGATCAAGGGAGGTGCTCGGGGAGCATGACCTCCCCCTACCGGCAGGCGGCGAATCCCCAGGGAAGGGGGGGCGGGAGAGGGGGAGTGTACAGGAGCGGCCCGGGCGCTGACTCTCGGCCTCCCCCGCAGGCTGCCAGCGCCTGACCACACACTGGGCTTCCCGCGGGACCCTCTGAGCGTCGCCGCTCGCGGACTGGAGCCGCCCCGCCGCCCCGCCGCAGCCTTCTAGGAACCACTGTAGATCACCTACCGCGACCACGATCCGCAGGACTACAACCCCAAGAACCTGCGGGAGGGGCAGTGGGACCAGCTGGGCCGCGCCCGGGCCTGCACCTGGGCCAGAAACACGTGGGAGCGCCGGCACACTGGGAGCCCGGCCGGACTGCCCCGCGCAGGACTGCAGCCCCTCTGGCCTCATGAGGCAGCTGCCTTCGCGCACGCGCCCAGAGGCGTAGGCACCGAAGTCTTGGGACCCTTGCCCCTAAGCCCCTCCGTGCCCTGAACCTTGTACAGACCCACTTTGGCAAATGCACTGCTGTAAACTATTTTCAAATGTGAAAGCACAGCTCCACAAAGTCTGGGGTGAAACTTTTCCACACGCGCAGCTTGTGGCGTGGGGAATTTAATATACAGCTTTTCTGGAGGCGATCTCTTGTTTTCTGAACCTGAGAAGAGTTTATTAGGGAAAAAAATCATGTTTGCATATTGTTTTACCAAAAGTAATATATATTTTAATAAAATTGTATTTTTTTAAAAAATCTGGGTCCTTTAGATATTTTAAAGAAAAAAAAACATAAAAAGAAAAATAACGACTATATACATACAATGGAATTTTTTCAGGTATAAAAAGAAATGAAATTCTGATACATGCGATAACTGGATGAACCTTAAAGACATCATGTTGAGTGAAATAAACCAGCCGCACAAGGACATGTATTGTATAATCTCACTTTTATTAAATAATTAAAATAAATAAACTCATAGAGTCAGAATGTAGAATATTGGTCACCAGGGGATGGGATGAGCTAGGGAATGAGGTTTTAATGCTTAATTTGTACAGAATTTCTAATTGGTTTGATCATAAATTTTGGTAATGGCTGGTGATGATGAACATAATTAACATGCAAATTAACATATGAACATAATTAACAACACTTAATTGTATATGTCAGTATTTTTTTTATTGTGGGTAAAAATCAAAATTTTCACAATACATACCAATATTTGTAAAATGATATATAAATATATATGCATATATGTGCATTTGCTTACATAAATTATATATATATATATATATATTTTTTAAAGGTGCTTAGATTACCTAAATATTACACAGAAATTACAGGGATTCCCATGTTCCCCACCTCCCACACCTCCCACAACATCCCACACCAACATCCTTCATCAGTGTGGCACATCCCTCACAATGGATATACACACCCTGGGGCCTTGTCACCAAGCATAGACCACAGTTCACATCATAGAACACACTCTCTCCGACACAGTTCTGCATGGTATATGGTGATGTAAAATGGCCTACATCCGTCACCGCAACGCCACTCAGGACAACCCCCAAGTCCCAAAAAAGCCCCTGAATTTCAACTGCCCTTCCCCTCCCTGCCCCGAAAGCTTCCAGTGGCCACCGGCTCCACCTCACTATTGTAATTTCTTCCATTGCTTGAATCACAATATGTCTACAACAAAATACCATTAAGTCCACTCTAGTCCATAGCTCTTCCCCCAATCCTGAGGGGACTGGGATGGTGATCTCCACTTCACCTTCAAGTGAGAGAGGGCTTATATCCCATGGATACGGTGGATGGGATTATCCTGCCTGCAGCTGCAGGCCCTCTCCATTCCCTGGTATGGCTGTTGCCCATTGTCGTCTCCTTGCCAGGTGACTTGGATGATTCCGTTGAGCCGTAGGGTAGGAGTTGCAACTCCACCAAGATTCTAGGCACAGCTGGCACATAGGTAGGCCAGAGGCTCCAGTCTCTGGAAGTACACCTAAAAACTCCAGCCTCACATATAGGTTTGAATAGAAGGGACTAATAGACCATGTGCAGGGAGGACTTATTTGAGTCCAACTCTGTCACTCTCGGGAGCACAGATTCCAAAGTAGAGCCCACTGATAAGGCATCAATCTCTGGGGCTATCCCCCCTTATATAGGATCTGTGTGTCTCCAGAGTCCTCAGGAGCCCCTCTGTGTGGGTTGATATCCACTTTGGTGTTCTATGAGATCCTACTGAGGTGTGTCTAAGCATTACCTCTGGGATGACCTCCCGACTCTCTTTGAAGTCTCTTAGCCACATGAACTCATTTCTCTTTACCTTCTCCCCCTTTTATTCAAGGTCTTTTTCCAGTCGTGTTGCCAGTTGGCACTTGGTGTTAATCCCTCATTGCCAGGAAGGCTCATACCCGGGAGTCATGTCCCATGTTGGGGGGAAGGTAATGCATTCAGATGCTGAGTTTGTCTTAGAGAGAGGCCACATTTGAGCAACAAGGAGGATTCAGGTGGCAACCCTTAGGCACCCCATAACACTAGGCTAAGTTTCAATTACAAGAGCAAAGACTCATAAGGCTAGTCATTAATAACAAGAACCCATCAGTGGGCCATTGTCTTTTACTAGACACTGCCCCTGCACTCAGGGGACTGTTGCTGCTCCCTTGGAGAATGTGGCAGGGCTCTCCAGGCTGGGAATTCAGGTTCCCTCATTTATTGAGTGATTGTCTACCCACCGAGACCATGTCCCATCCCTTGATCATTTGAACAATTTATATATCTTTCATGTATATTCAGATGAACTTACTGCTGTGAATCCCCCATCCCAGACACCCCCCTACCAATGATCCTCTGAAACCCCCATTGTAGCCCTTCTGTGATCTAAACCTTCCTTGAACATGAAGCCCATATAATAACCAAATACAATTAATAGGAAAAAGAAATAATAATGATAAGCTTAAATGAAAGAGATAAGTACAAGGAAACTCAGAAGAAAAAAAAAAACTAAACTAAAAATAAAATATAATTAGCAGTTTGGGATATTCCAAAAAATGGGAAAAAAACAAAAAACAAATTCCTTTTTTTTTTAAATTATTCTTTTTTCCTTTTGTAACTGTGCTATCGGATGTCCAGTATACCGTGACACCTTCCCCCTCTCATTCCCCAGTGTCTCCCAAATTTTGATTTAATTTTCAAAGAAGTTTTAGGTCACAGCAAAGTCACACACAGAATACTAGAGACTCCCACATACCCAACCTACCTCCCCCTTCCCCACCCCATATTAAAACCTTTTTTTTTAAATGGATGTTTGCATTGTTATAACTGTTATACAAATAGTAAAATATAGCAACTAAACATTGTCAATGGTTTACAGTATAGTTTACAATTTAGACTGTACAGTTGATGATATTTACCATGTCCTGTGTCCATTACTGTAAGGTAATGAAAAACCTTTCCCATGACCATTAAATACCCCATTTGATCTTAACTGTTCTTTCCTCCCCATCCCCCAGGGACATATGACACTCCCCTGTCTTGACTCATGGAATGACAAGATTCATAGTTACATGCCCTGGGTAATCCAAGGCATTAACTTTTCTGTTAAAAAGAAGAAAGTTTAAGTTGTATATACATCAGTAGAATAAAAGTAAAATAAGCAAGCATAAGTCTGCAACATGGAAACCATGAAAACTTTTGTAGCTGGTGACATTTCATGAAGTGTTACAAAATGTACAAAACTAATGCAAGCTGTTAAAAATAGGGTGGTATATGGCAACTCTGTATTTATTCATGACTTTTTTGTGAACCAACTTCTCTAATTAAAAAGCAAAATAAAGGAAGGATAAACAAACGTCAAAAAACATTGAATATTTAGATTACCCCATGAGACAAAGAACCATATCCAAATGAGGTATATTTTGAGGGCAAAAGGAATATGGAATGGGCAGTGAAAAAAAAAAAGTTATTCGTAAATACCAATATGACCTTTTGTCTAGCTGCAGATATGATGCATGCATTGTTATGAGTATTTCTTATTTTGCCTTAAATATATTTGCATGTACTACAAGTGGCTGCAGTTGTCTGTTTTGTGACATTTCTAACTAATTTTTGAAAAACTGTATTCATTGTCATGTGCTGTCCCTGAGGTCTCTGCTTCCTTATCTCAGCAGTCAGTGAGGGACCTGACAGATATTTCCTTCAACGCCAAGAACTGAAAAAAACCCCAAAAAACTAAAAACTAAAAAACCTCCTCCTTTTCTTTGCAGATTGGCTGTGAGCTGAAGCACTCCTTCACATAAATCCTGGCTGCCCCTTACTCTGGCTTGACCTTCATCTCCTTCTTCTGTAAATCTTAAATATCAGCCAGAAGTGCAATCTTCGGGTTCATGTTTCCAACCCTGGGCAAGCCCAAGAACCTTGAATACCCCAGGCTTCATGTTAGCTCTAGGAGACCCTGACTCCAATAAGAATCTTACTCCTCAGCCTTGTCCTGTCCTCGCTTTTGGGTCTCCATGCTGCTTGACCCATTTTGTGTTGCTTATGGCAGGTAGAGTTTGTCTCCAAATGCTTTTATCAAATGCCATCTGTAAAGCTGCTCTATCTTGAGATGGTTGAAATGAATGCCAATCTTTATCTCAGTCCTGCAAGGAACCCCCAGAATGGACAAAATTCACTATCACATTTATTTTTGTTTTTAGTAAAGGTCCATATTTCTTACAGTGTACACTATGTGTACAATAGGTTACAGATTTGCAAAAGTGTGCAGGAGAGAGTATTGTTTCATAAGAATAGATAATCCATTTGAGAAGTTTTCTACAAATTAGTGAAGATTAATTCAGACATATTTGGAGAAATATAGGGCTTTATTTTTAATATATGGATAGGCTAGTGAGAGTGATCAAGTAATTATGGTTCATAGATGAGTTAAAAGAGTTGAAGGAGCAAAGTCTTTGAGTTTATGATCCTGGGAATAGATTGGCTTTACGTAGAAACAAGGGAAGTTCACCTATTTTAACAAGATATTAGGAGGGAAGACAGAATCTGTGGGTACAGATATATTTGTTTTGTATATTTGATAGTGTGTAGCTGTTAGCCTTGTCTTATGTATACTCTTACTTTGAAATTAAAATAGCATTCATATTTACAAACTGAGTGCAATGGAAGGGCTGCTGGAATTTGAGGGGGAAAGGAAACAAGTCTAATAGATCAAGGGACATTATTGATGACTCACCTGCACTCTTAGATAATAAATTTAAATTAAACCAGGCAGCAAGATCATGCCTTATCCTGAAACCACGTTCAGCAAGGAGGATGGGTCCAGAATAGGCAGAGTTTGGGTTTTGCCTTGTATAAAGCAAAGAGAAAGAGCAAGTGTAGTTAATGCAATGTGAAATGGATTGATTATATTGAACAATGATGAGAAGAGTATATAAAAGAAATACTGTTGATGATCATGAAATAATTGTAAGATAAAACCATGAACATATTAAAGGAGTGTAAGACATTTGCAATTGAAAATTGATGATGAAGAAAATACAGGCATGGACATTGAAGTTAGATTTCAGAAAAAATAAGGATTATTAAAATCATGTGTTTATACACATTATTCACCTTAAGAGTTTGATTGCTGAAAGGACTCACAGGACTCAAGCAGTTTAAACTTAGGAAAGAGCTTGACAACAGGCAAAGGAGACAATATCCATTGCAAGGGTATTTTTGTCCTTCCATCATGAGTCACAAAGGACACACACTCAGTCCAGGTCTCAAGCTACCAACAACATATACAAATTGGGAGGTACTAATAAGCCCAAAATCTGCTTGGGTGTTGGCAACTCTTATAGTGATCTGGCCATGTAGGCACATTTAATCTATGTGGCCAGGCTGCACCATCAAATCCCTCTCTCCAATCCAGGTTCTCCCATATCAGTTGCAAATCAAAAGTTCTGTTGTAACTAGAAAACTAAGCAGGTAGGATTAAATATCTGAAACAATTCTGCACCTGTGATGACTGACAACCACTTAGGTTTAGTTAACAGATTCCACAGCTTTTGCCAAAGGTCAGTAGATCTACATATAAGCTTATAGTCAATGCAGACTTCCTATGTGGGTAATAAGAGAGAACTTAAGAGAACTGGAAGACAGACAATAGTAGCCATTGTAAAAAAATTTTTTTGAGAAGAGAGCTGAACTAATGGAAAAAATAAAATAAATTCATAGCAATAGTGTAAAATTACTTCTCTTAATATCAAAACCTAAATCTGCAGGTGTAAAATGATCGCTATGTTCCTGTAAACATGTGATAAAGATTACTGAAACAAGAGAGAGATTTTGGTGAACAAATCAATATTTATAAAATGAAGAAACAATTCTAAGAACACAAAAGCAGAACAAAAGTCCTGGAAAGTTGGTAAATTACCTACAGCAGCACTCAATTTTAAAAAAACACTGGGGTAAATAAGAATTGTGCGTTATTTTTCAATCAAATTCCTCAAATATTTAAGAAAATGTATTACATATGGTAAGCATTACTAGAATAATTACAGGGAAAATAATATGGATTTAGAAATAACTAAATCAGAGCACTGATGATGAAGAGGTGAGAAGAATGGATGTTTAGATGTGCTAGTATTTTCGATTTTTGCAATACTGTTTGGTATTCATTAGCAGTTATTAATCAAGAACAAAAGCTTTATACAGACAAAGTTAAAATTTATCTAAGAGGTAAAGTACAATCTGAGAAAAATTACTGCGAACTATCAGCTTGGAAGCACACAAGATAAAACAAAATAAAATATATCGAGTATATGAAAAATTAATATAGAATAAGACAACAAAGTTAATTACATACTCTTCTGTCATATCCATAAATGTAAATGGAAAGCATATTTAGATGAGGCAATGTTTCAATATACATCAAATTGTTCATGTTTTTTAACTCACCCAACAATATATCTTATAATTAAATGCAGGTTGTGTACCATGTGAATGCATATTCCTTACAGCAATATTTGGAATAAATATAGTGATAGCAAGAAAAATAAGCTTAAATGTTCATTAGTAGGAGACTGGATAAATAAACACTTAAAAATAGAGTAAGTTTTATTATTGAAAACGACAAAAACTGGTTTTATTTAGTTGCTGTGCAAGAAAACAGTCCAGAATTATGTTCAAGACCTGCTGGATGGTGGTAACTTTGTTTTTGTTTTAATTTAACAACTTTATTGAAATAAAAATTTATATACCATACAATTAAGCCTCTGAAAGTTTGCAATTCAGTGGGTTTTAGTACATTTAGAGATTTGTGCAATCATGAGCCTTTCTAATATTAGCATATTTTCACCACACCCAAAGAAATTCCATGTCCATTACCAGTCACTCCCGAAACCCCATCCTCCCAGTCCCTGGCAAACACTAATCCATATTCTGTCTCTATGGATTTGCCTATTCTGGACATAGAGCATAAGTGGAATAATACAACAAGTGGTTCTTTATCACTGAGTATATTATCTGGCACTTATAACTAAGCATGATGTTTTCAATGTTCATCCATGTAGCCTTTATCTGTACTTTGGAGGACAGAGCCTGCAGGCTAACTGCATGATTTTTCTTTCCATTTGGAAATTTTCTGTTGTTTTTTTTTTTTTTTGGCTTTAAACATATGCTTGATTTATTTATGAATAGGGGACCTATGGTTATTTTCTCCTGTTTTTATTCAGTTATAAATATATATATGAATATATATATTCATATACACACAGAAACACACATATAAATTTATATTATAATTTACAAAATGCTAAGAAAAAACTATGAAACTACATATTCTATTTCTGGATATCAGGGAAACATACAAAGCAAAAGCAATATTAACTGTTATCACAAAGCAGATGAACTATGAAAAACTGTTTTATTCTAAGGATGAAATTTATTTTCATGATTGAAAATCAATTAATATATTTCATCAATTAAATTAATATTTTTGCAATATATTTACCTTTAATCAAAATGTGCATAAGGTAAAAGGTGAAAATGAAATATATTTCCAATATAAAGAAATATAAAAGAGTATAGTTATTCAGTGTTATTCTGTTAGTAAAATTAGAAATATGAAATAAATATAATGTTTGAAATTTGAAAGGAAGGAGCAATATTGTCTTTTTCTTACATGATTATTAGCGCATACCTGGAAAACTAAAAGTAATCTATTGAAGCAATCGCATAAATCAATAGTTGATTTTTAATAAAAGTACACAAACAAAGTAATTGTCCTTAATATTTAATTAGGCTACTACTCTCTAAATACAATGGAAAAATGCATCCAATCTAGATCAAATGAATACTTAAGTTCCTTTTTATTTTTATTTTTTTGAGGTACCCGGGACCAGGGGTGGAACCTGGGACTTCATATGTGGAAAGCCAGTGCTCAACCACTGTGCAACATTATTTTCTTTGTTTCTTTTGCTTGTTCATTTTTTCCAGGGGGTCCTGGAAACCGAACTTGACACCTCCCATGTGGGAGGTGGGAGTTGAACTGCTTGAGTCATATGTGCTTCCCCTTAAATTCTTTTGAAAAGTACCTAAGAAAAATTGTAAAGTGCTGCTATGGAAAAAAAAAAAATTCCTGTGTGATTTTAGACAAAGCCTGGTTGTTTGAAAGAATTAGAAAGTTATAACTTTGTTTTAGATAGCATGACCCAAAAATGTAGTAAAGTAAAAACAAATCTTTCCAAGCAAGACTATAAAGCCAGAGCCATATAACAAAGGATATTATATTTGTTTAGGGTCAATAAAATTTTATGGATAATATAGTATCACAAATAAAGTAAAACCATAACCTTTTCATATATGGGAAGCATGAGACAGTCAAAATTTCTTAATAGTTAGGAACAATATCCTCAATGAAATTATTGAAAAACTATGAAAGTTTGTCATATAAATATTAAAACACTGTCTCATAAGGTTTTTAAAATTTAGCCTCTCTCACAATAATGTATATGTACATCAAAACAATGAGACATTATATATCTCCCATCATATTGTAATGGAATGTTGGCCCCAAATATGAAGCTGAAATAACCTGTGCTTTTGAGATTTCCTTATTCTGAAAATGAATAAGGTTATGCCTGTAAAGTCTCTTTCCTTCTGAGGACAAATGTGCTGGCTAATTTGGGTCTATCTCCAGGGTATTTCCTTACCCAACTCAAGGAGGCTTACTTCAAAATAAGGAAGAAGCATAGACAAGTAATCCATGACTCTTAGTCAACTCTGTTTTATAATGTGTAGTATCACATAGTACTGCAGCTGAATGAGTTTGCCTAAGCCCTTGGTCTGCGTGCCTTTCTGATATCTGCTTTGTTTTGCAACTCTGGTCAGATGTCTCCAATATGGTGAGTATTCATTTTCTCATATTTAAATGAGGATAATTGGTCTGTTGTTAAGCTCAGAAGAGGTAGCATGAGTAAGGTAGACAATGTAAGAGTGTAATGGACATTAGCAATTAGTTTATCCTCTGGAAACACACAAGAAGAGATAGGAGGGGACCCCACAATGCCACCTGTTTGCCAGCTGCTGGACCTTTGTTTATCCCATCCAGTAGAGCAAAATAAGAAGCATTAGGATGTGAGGTCTGCTAAACAAGGAGAAGCAGCATGCTGGGGAGGGGAGGGTTAATGTGTCACTTCTGCAATAGCTCTTTATGCTGCTATCCAGAGACACAGCTGAGTGTGTCTGAGTTCATAAAATTGTAACACATTCTGGCATAGTGATGAAAATTCTGGGGTTTAGAATGAGGCCTGTTGGATTCAAATCTTGATGCAACCATGCATCCATGGTGTGACCCGAGCGAATTCCTCAAGCTATTTACAGGTCAGATACCTCTGCATAATGGGAATATCATGGGTGGTTTTGAGCATAGTTGTAAATTATATTAAAGAAAGCATGGGACTATCACAGAATGTGACTTTTACATGGTAATTAGTCAGATCTGTCACTTTCTCATTAGTATATTTCTCAAGTTGTGAATTTTTCCTGCCTTCAATCATACCACCAAAGTATATGCCTTCTCAGCTTCTCTTATTCTAAAGTAAATGAAATAACCACCTGTTGTACTTGGAAGGATTATAGTGGGGATTTTGGTATACTGGATAAACATCTGAACACATCCTCATGTCAAAAAAGCTTTGCTAGACTTAATCCATGTACGTATCCCTTTGACTATTTAAAACACAAGAAGTCAGTGGCTCAAAAGCAAAATTATCTGTGGGCCTAGAAAACTTTCAGAGGCTTATCAACATATAAGAAACACAAAAACTCTCATTTTGACTGTGATTTGCTTTAACAGGTTATATAAATCCATATAATAATGAACTTTTCTTATATTGGGTTGGACAAAGATGGGCTATTGTTTTTCCATTGTTTTCACAAACACAGCGTGGGGTCTTCCTGCAAGTGGCAGCTCCAAGGAAGTGAAGAGGGGCAAATATGGCTCTATTCTGAGCTCAGACATCAAAGCCTGGGTGAGTCACCCCATGTGAAATCTGCTGGGGTTTAACAGGCCAAAGGATAACTTTTTTCTTTCCTATAAATGATATCGAACAGACTGTCTATCAATGATGCAAGAACTTTGTTAAATCCAGTCACAATGGTGTTTTTAGTTTAATTTTTTGTTTTTTTGGGTTTGTATTTTTTTTGAGGTACTGGTTTTGAACCCAGAACCTCGTACATGGGAAGCAGGTGCTCAACCACTGAGCTTCATCCACTCCCCATAATGTTTTAATTGCATTACATAATTAAATATAAAGACTGCATAAACAAGTTATTATGAGAATTAAAATGTTCATCCTCTCTGAGGTTAGAAACTCTCTTACAGACTTTGAGGACATCTCTTTGAAGCCCTAATTAGCAGAAGGGCTGTAATGTTGGTGTCTAGGACATGGTCAGCCTGGAAAAGGTGAGCCATGGTGACAAAGGGGAAGAGGTGAGAGGCTGCACAGACAAGCACATGCTACCTCCCTCCCAGTTTGGAACCAAAATTGGAAAAATTTATAACCATGCCTATTTATCTAGAATTTTATTCTAACCTTTATTACATTTTCATGCATTCATTAATATATTACAATACATTAAATCCATGATCCATTCTCCTTATCTTACAGAAGTTATTTTCTCCTTCCCTTTAATATCTTTTGAGACCACTCATTCCATGTCATCCTTTTATAATTAATAACAATACTATTAGAATAATATCTTGACACATTTTTCTGCCTCACAAATAACTTTATTCGTAATGAACAGTTAATATCTAGGAAATGCTGCCTCCATTATGACTTCCACCTTTAGATACTAACGCATCCTTTGCTCTCAATCTGGATGGGTGAAAACGAAACCTCTGAAGCCATTGTCTTGCCCCTCAACTCTCCCATCCTTCTTACCCCGACCACTTTTTTGAGCCTTTCCAAGAATGTTCTACCTCTACACCTCTCAGGCTCCTGAGATTTTGGTTTTTCCCCACTATGTTTACAGCCTTAAATGACCTTCTCTTCCATTTTTCACATCAAAACTAGTGCCCTTTTTTCAAGGGTTAATTTTTAGTTTTGCAACATTTTTACATCAAATCCACCTTAATTCTCTTGGTACTCCTGAAGAATGTATTGGTTGTCCTAATTTGGTCTAATAAACATCAACTCATATGCTTATTATACTTTTAAATAAACAATATAGTAGAACAGCTTTTTTAAAAAATCTGTAACATGGAAATGCAAGGTCTTTAAAGAAAATTTGGAATTTGACTTCTAGTTTCTAAGAACTAATTTTGAGGCTGAAATCTCCAAAAGAGCATTTAGATCTAGAACAGAAGGAAACCAAAAATAATTTTGGGTGACCCTGACTTTAAGAGATAAAATGCAAAAAGCTGCCAGTAAATCAAAGACATTTTATGAATAATTAAATACAGAACAGGGTATTCTAAGGCAGTGGTTTTAAAAACCCAAGTGTGCATAACAATCACATGGAGAAATCATCAAAATGCATCTCAATTAGGTTCACTTTATAGCTTCTGCTTCTTTAGCTATGAGTTCCTATGCAAGAATCTGCTTTTCTAACAAGTTCCCAGATGCTGCTGATGATGCTGAGCCTTGTAACTCACTTTGAGAACCACTGGTCTAGGGATTTGGGGGCCTAAGAGAAGATCCAAATACAGAAAAAGCAGTCATTTGTTTAAATTCCAAGGAGGCTTCACAGAAAATTCTCACATTGACCTTGAATAATAGAAGGTCATCTACAATCTATATTTTGTTTTTTGTTTTTGTTTGTTTGATGTTTGGCAGACTTCATGACAAAGTATCAGAGAGTTTATGGAGAGATTAGAATTGGAAGATAGAAGGCATCAAACACCCTTTCAGAAGATATGAATTATATGGTGGCAGAAATTAGAGTGATACACAGAAAGTGCAGATTATATGAAAAAAAAAAATTTTTTTTGGCATAAGAGCTAGGTAAGATATTACCCTAAATAGAATAGACATTGGAAAGCTGCATGCTACATATTTTCTAAATCTGTGCTTGCCACTCACTACATTGCTTTGTATTTTTGTTATTATATGATTATATACAATGATTTCTTGTAGTATACTGACTTTCAGTATTTCTCCCATACAGCCTACACAGTTTTAAATAATCAACACAAACATTTTTGCTGAATTTATGTGTGATTACATAAATGTTATTATTCAAAGTGTAGGAAAGAGAGAGAAAAATTAGAAAGAAAATCTCAGATGCTGAGACAGTACCAAGAACAAGAAAAAAAGTTTAGATCAAAAATCAAATATATGCTTCAGGAAAACTCATGCATTCATTTAGTGATAAATCGATTAGGACACTGAAATACTGGCAAATCCCATTCCTAATAGGATACTGCATAGACTGTCACAATTAAGAATATGAAAATTAAATGAGCTTTATTAAATAACCCCCACATGTGTTACAAATATATAATACTGCACTACACACCAATTTGAAACAACTCATATTGGATATTTGAGGTAGCTCAAGCCTAAGGTGATATAGGCTCTGCATATTTTTGACGTTTCAGTTAGTTATATGATTAAATGTAGGAAGGAGCCACTCTTCCTCTGAGACAAAAGGGAAGGAATAGAAAAGAGTGCTAACAGCCTGTGGGAGAAATACAGGGACCATGTACTATTCTCGGCCATGTAAATGATGGGGCAACACACTGAGTGACAACAGGGAGGATGGGGAAGGCTAAGGGCAGCTGGAATAACACCAGGAGGAAAAGGAAATCTGGCCAAGCAGCTAAGATTACGGAGAGTTTGTTACTCCAGGTAACTAAGTAGGAGGTTTGGCTAAATAGCTGTGATTTACTGCACCAGCCACTTAAAGCTCACAGCAGCAATACTGGAAAACCCACTGAGAAAGTAAAAACTTCTAATGCATTAGAAATGGATGCAAGTATTTTGCTGCATGATTCAAATAATTCAGATCTACATTGGAGTAACTACTAAAATTATAATCAATTTTTTATCAAACAAAATAGAACAAAAAGACAAAGAATATATGGTAGATTTCTGTTGCCTATCCCTGTAATAAATGTAATAAATGTAATACCTAAATGAATTTATATGAGATAGGTTAGGTTCTTTCATAAGGTTTGACTCTAAATATGACAGATTACTCTATATTAGTTATTACATGATAATTTTCAAAAGGATAAAATTGCAGCTCTCATGCAAATATAAAAAAACAAGCAAACAATTATCTTTAATTCATTAATTAACGAGGGAACCAGAAGATGTTAGAAATCATTCAGAAGAAAAATCAAATTACCACACATATAAGGGCAGCTAAAGAATGACAGAATGAATTTTCAAATAGATCTAAAATATATCAGTGTAGAAAATAATAATTATGTGCATTACACCAAACACAATTTTCATTTCCTTGGAAAATAATCATTTGCATTAATAACTGTTTTCTACAACTTCCAGAATTGTAAAATAGCTCAAAAACAATAAAAAGAAAAGTTAATCCAGTGTACTAGACAGGACTTGGAATTTTTTTTCTAATTTCAAAATTTTTCACAATTTTCCCATTTACTGGCATAAGGAAGAAAGATGTAATAAGTAGAATAAATGATGTTTGTTGGTCCCTGTTTGTCCAAGAAATATTCTAGGCATTTTTTATCTACATTATTTAATTGAATCAGAATAATGGTCCAGTGAGAAAGCTCACAATGTAAATTGAGTAAAGTGATACTTAAATGATTTATCCCTGTTCAGAAAGCTAGTGAATGGTTGAGCTTGAAATTTGTACTTTGCTCCAAACTCAATGCCACTTCTGGCTACATATCACAAAATTTAATTAATTAAGCATTAATCTAAATAGAATTTCAGAGTTGAAGATTTGGCATTGATATCCCTTTACATTCTCCTATCTAATGTGGAAAATTGGGGTTATATTACCCCATTGAAAGCTTTGTGTGGTTATTTTCATGTAGTCTCAAATTTTCTGATAGATGTAATGGTGACTTGAAAGGGGATTTGCACAAATTAGAGAAACAGTAAATAACTTCACTGCAGTCTCAAGTTGCTTACTTTATTTTTTAGAGTAATTGATTAAATATCCAGAGAAATGGACAACTTCACCTCTGAGACAACATTCTTCCTCAAGGGGTTTTCTGAAGTTCAGGAAATTCAGATTTTATGGGCTGTATTGTTTTTGGTAATTTACCTGGCAGCCCTACTAGGAAATCTTCTCATCATCACTCTCACCACCAAAGATCACCAGCTACACACCCCCATGTAGTACTTCCTGAAGAACTTGTCCTTTCTGGATCTCTGCCTCATTTCTGTCACTGTCCCCAAATCCATCACTAACTCTCTGAATAACCACAATACCATCTCATTCCTGGGGTGTGTTTCAAAGGTATTTTTCTTATTTGTCTTTGCCTCTACAGAAGTAGCTCTCCTCACAGTGATGTCCTACAACTACTGCGTTGCCATCTGCCACCCACTCCAATATGAAATCATCATGAACCACAGGCCTGTGTGCAGATGGCCATGTCTCCCTGGGAACAAACCAAAGCATGTGGAACATTTGTTCCAGATTGTTAGATAATATCATCAGACTATTACCATTAACTATAGTCCATAGCATACATTTGGCATATTTTTTTCATATCTCCTATTATTAACACAGTATTCATGCAAGAATATGACAGTATTGCTGTTAACTATAGTCCATAGATACCTTTTTTAATGTTAGCTCTTAGATTTATTCCCTGAGATGTCTTTTTCATGATTTTGTAACCAGCTGGTGATAAGACAGAGATACTCTTGCACTTCAGCTTACCTATCAGGAATTCCAGTTTGCCTAAGCCAAATTCACTCTTCAGAGTTTTCCCTGTATTTCTGGGCCTCCATCTTGTCCTGGGCTTTGTTTTTCAGTTGTTTTGGATTTCCCCTTTTTAAAGGATTTCAGTTACCATTTGTTTCTCAGGAGACAGGTCTCCCTCTCTTGGGTGTCTGAAGCTTGTAAGTCTTTGTCTCAGGCTCTCCCTGTCCAGTTCCTCATACTTTCTTTCCTGGTCTCAAGCTGATTTTGCCTGGAGGACAAATTCTGGTAATAACAGCACACAGGAGAATACTTCCCAAGACAAGCTTTCCCAGATGAAACAGGGCCTGGAACCTACAAAAGGGGCTCAGAACAATTCCAAAGTGCCCTGTGGAGGGATCATATGGGTACTAGGAGCTCCTTCATGGCTCCCCAATATCGGAACTCTTGCCTACCAAACAAATGCAGCCTTAAACAAACTTCCCCCTCACCCTGAGGAAGCATCGCATCTTTTTTTTTTCTTTGAAATGAAAGGTTCATTTTATATATTTCTGCCAAATTCAGAAGATTGTGCAGTCATGATGTGACTGTTCAACATTATTATTTTATATATATATATTTTAAAAGATGCTTAGATTTCATAAATGTTACACAAAAATAACAGTGATTCCCATGTTCCCCACCTCCTACACCTCCCATAACATCCCACATAAACATTTTTCATTAGTGTGGCATATCACCTGCAATGGATATACACATCCTGGGGCTTTGCCACTAAGCATGGGCCATAGTTCACATTGTAGACCACACTCTCTTCCACACAGTTCTGCATGTTATATGCTGATGTAAAATGGCCTAAATCTGTCACTGTAATGTCACTCAGGATAATTCCCAAGTCCTGAAAAAGCCCCTGTATTATAACTGCTTTTCCCTTCCTGTCCCAAAAGCATCCAGTGGCACTGGCTCCACCTCACTGTTGTAATTTCTTCCATTGCTGGAATCACAATATGTCTACAACAGAATGCTATTAAGTCCACTCTAGACCATAGCTCTTCCCCCAATCCTGAGGAGTTTCGGATAGTGATGTCCACTCCACCTCCAAGTCAGAGGGGGCTTATATCCCATGGATACGGTGGATGGGATTATCCTGCCTGCAGCTGCAGGCTCTCTCCATTCCCTGGGATGGCCATTGTCCATCATCATCTCCTCACCAGGTGACATGGGTGAGCCCATTGAGCTGTAGAGTAGGAGTTACAGCTCCACCTGGATTCCAGGCACAGCTGGCACATGGGCAGGCCAGAGGCTCCAGTTTCTGGAAGTACACCTACAAACTCCAGCCTCACATATAGGTTTGAATAGACGGGACTGATGGACCATGGGCAGGGAGGACTTATTTGAGTCCAACTCTGTCACTCTCAGGAGCACAGATTCCAAAGTAGAGCCTACTGATAAGGCATCAATCTTTGGAGCTATCCCCCCTTATATAGGACCTGGGTGTCTCCTGAGTCCTCAGGAGCCCCTCTGTGTGGGGATATCCACTTTGGTGTTCTATGAGATCCTGCTGAGGTGTGCGTAAGCGTTACCTCTGAGATGACCTCCTGACTCTCTTTGAAGTCTCTTAGCCACATAAACTCATTTATCTTTACCTTTTCCTCCTTTTATTCAAGGTCTTTTTCCAGTCATATTGCCAGTTGGCACTTGGTATTAATCCCTGGTTGCCAGGGAGACTCATACCCGGGAGTCATGTCACACGCTTGGGGGAAGGTAATACATTCATATGCTGAGTTTGGCTTTTAGAGAGGCCACATTTGAGCAACAAGGAGGCTCTCAGGTGGCAACCCTTAGGCACCCCAAAATAGTAGGCCAAGTTTCAGTTACAAGAGCAAAGACTCGTAAGGCTAGTCATCAATAACAAGAACACATCAGTGGACCATTCTCCTTTGCCAGACACTGCCCCTGCACTCGGGGACTATTGCTGCTCTCTTGGAGAATGTGGCAGAGCTCTCCAGGCTGGGGATTCAGTATTCCCTCATTTATTGAGTGATTGTCTACCCACTGTGACCATGCCCCACCCCTTGATCATTTGAACAATTTTATATGTCTTTCATGTATTTTCAGGTGAACTTCCTCCCATGAAATCCCCATCCCAGACACCCCCCACCAATGGTTCTCTGCTGCCCCCTCTGTAACCCTTCTGTGATCTAAACCTTCCTTGAAGATGAAACCCCTATAATACACAAATGCAATTTATAGGAAATGAAATAATAATGATAAGCTTAAATGTAAGAGAGAAAATACATGGAAACTCAGAGGAAAAAAAAACTAAAAATAAAATAAAATTAAAGGATTGGGACATTCAAAAAATGGGAAAAAACAAAAAAATAAAAACAATAAAAAATTATCTTTATTATTGTTTCCTTTTATTACTGCATTATCGAGTGTCTAGTCTGTACCATGACACCTTCCTCCTCTCACTCCCAAGTGTCCCCCAAATTTTCATTTAAATATTCAAAGAAGTTTTAGGTCACAGCAAAGTCACACACAGAATACTAGAGACTTTCATATACCCAACCTCCTTCCCCTTTCCTCACCCCATATTAAAACCTTTTTTTATGTGGATGGTAGCATTGTTATAACTGTTATACAGGTAGTGAAACACAGCTACTAAACATTGACAATGGTTTACAGTATAGTTTACAATTTAGACGGTACAGTTTAATAATTTTTGATGATATTTACCATGTCCTGTGTCCATTACTGTAAGGTAATGAAAAACATTTCCCATGACCACTAAATACCCTCTGTTTGATCTTTTCTGCTCCGTCCACCCCATCCCCCTGGGGCACATGATACTCCCCTGTCTTGACTCATTGGATGACAAGATTCATAGTTACATACAACACGAGGTCTTGACACACTGATTATCCTCTCTTATTAGGATACACACTTGCCCCAAATAGACACACACCTGTCTGTTTTTGGTTGAATCGGTCCTCCCAGAGATGGAGATCCATCTCCTTCCTAACCACCGTGTGGGTCTCCCCTCCCCGACACAACACATTATGGCAGGATGAACACTCACACACTCCCCAGAAGCCTATTCCAGGTGCACCCTTTCCTGAATGACCCCCCAAACTACACACTAAACCAGTAACACTACCTTGTCGTATTGCCATAAGAGCATTCCCACCCTGGCACTTTAAACAACATATCCACAAATCCCATGTTCACCTAGTCCCCCTCCCATCTCTGCCCCCAGTATCCTCGGTATTCCAACCCGCCCTTCCTAAATGACGCACCTGTCAACCCTGCACTACCAAACCCAGTAATATCACTACCCACTTGTCCTATCCTTCAATATGCAACTGTACTCTATCACTTTACTATAGATTATGTCCATATGGGTAATGGCTCACAACCTTCTCTTCTCTTTCTCTCCCTTTTTAACCTGTCTTTCAGACAATGGTTCTCAGAGACTGCTCAGTTTCCTCAATTCAAATCTGTGAGGTCATGTACTGTTCATCCTCAATGGCTGGCTTGCTTCACTCAACATAAGGTCTTCAAGATTCATCCATGTTATTCCATGTGTTAGCACTTTATTCCTGCTTACAGCTAAGTAATATTCCATTTATGTATATACCACATTTTGTTTATCCATTCATCTGTTAATAGGCACTGGGGCTGATTACAACTTTTGGCAATTGTGATCAATGCCACTATGAATATTGCTGTGCATATATCTGTTCGTGTCTTTGCTTTCAATTCTTCTGGGTATATACCCAGCAGTGGAATCGCTGGATCATATGGAAGATCTATTGTTAGTTTCCTGAGGAACTGCCAAACTGTCCTCCACAATGGCTGGACCATTCCACAATTCCACCAGCAGTGGATGAGAGTTCCTATTCCACCACATCCTCTCCAACACTTATAGTCTGCTGTTTTTTTAATAGCTACCATTCTGATGGGTGTAAAATGGTATCTCATTGTAGTTCTGATTTGCATTTCCCTAATAGCTAGTGATGTTGAGCATTTTTTCTTGTGCTTTTTAGCCATTTGTATTTCTTCCTTGGAGAAGTGTCTTTTCAGGTGACTTGCCCATTTTTTAAAAGGGTTGTTTGTCTTTTTATTTTTGAGGTTTAGGATTTCTGTATATATGCAGGATATTCGGCTCCTATCAGATATATGGTTGCCAAATATTTTCTCCCAATGGGTAGGCTGCCTTTTTATTTTCTTAATAACATCCTTTGTGGTGCAGAAATTTTTAATTTTGAGGAGATCCCATTTATCTATTTTTCCTCTTGTTGCTTGTGTTTTGCCTGTGAAGTTCATGAAACCATTTCCTATTACTAGGCCCTGTAGATGCTTCCCTACATTATCTTCCAGGGTTATGTTTTTGGCTCTTATATTTAGATATTTGATCCATCTTGAGTTGATTTTGTATAAAGTTTGAGATGGTATTCCTCTCTTATACTTTTAGATATGGATATCCAGTTCTCCAAGCACCCCTTCCCGAACAGGCCATTCTATCCCAACTGAGTGGGCTTGGTGGCCTTGTCGAATATCAGATGACCGTATATGCGAGAATCTACATCAGAGCTCTCAATTTGGTCCCATTGGTCAGTATGTCTATCCTTGTGCCAATACCATGCAGTTTTGACCACTGTAGCTTTGTAGTATGGTTAAAAGTCAGATAATGTGATACCTCCAACTTCATTTCTTTTTTTTTTTTTCAATATGTCTTTGGCAATCCGGGGCCTCTTACCTTTCCAAATATATTTTGTAGTTAGTTTATCCAATTCCTTAAAAAATACAATGTTGATTTTTATTGGGATTGCATTAAATCTGTAGATTACTTTGGGTAGGATAGACATCTTGATGATGTTTACTCTTCTTATCCATGATCAGGGAATATTCTTTCATTTATTTAAGTCTTCTTTGATTTCCTTTAACAGTGTCGTGTAGTTTTCTGTATATAAAAGTCCTTTACATCTTTAGCTAAATTTATTCCTAGATATTTGATTCTTATAGTTACTATTGTAAATGGTACTTTTTCTTGAATTCCACCTCAGATTATTCGTTATTGGTGTACAAAAATGCTACTGAGTTTTGAGCACTGATCTTATAGCTGTGATATTACTGAACTCCTTTATAATTCTAGAAACTTTATTGTAGATTTCTCATGGCTTTCTACGTATAGGATCATG
>JAQZBX010041333.1:0-22383 GCA_029593785.1 Cabassous unicinctus
AGATGAAACAGACACAGAGAATTGCCCAGCAAATGGACACAGAAAAACAGCAAATGGGGAAGGGGGTGTTTAAAATGGATAATAAATAAATCTTTAAAAAAAAACAAACAAAAAAAATGAATGGCATAGTTCAGAGAATTCATACGTTGGATATAGAGAGTAGAGTTAGAGCACTCTAGGCCTCCCTCAATTCTAAGAATCCTTGATTTGATTAGCCTTTGTATCATTCTATAGATGAAATAATGAATATGAATGTTTGAAAATGATTTCTGAAACTATTTACTTTTGTCTAAAATTTTAAGACGTTGTTTACAACTTTGTGAATTTTATGACTAATTTTGTTCTTGTAATAGAGTTGTTGACCAAGCAAGAAATTACAAGGCAATCAATGTTCTGAACTGTTTCATTACAGAAGAGGTCTCAAACTCAAAGGCCTGCTGGGGTCCATTAGGTATTTTAAATTATTGATGTGGGCAGGTGTTTCTTTGTTCCATTTTTAAAACATATCACCCTGTAAAATACTCTTTTGTTTTTCCAATTTTGATAAAAGACATGATGTATTACCTGTGTTAATGTTAACTGGTATCAAATAAATCCCAATGTAATAGCAAAAAAAACAAACAAACAAAAAAAAAAGGAACAGCCCCCTTACAGACAGCATTACAGAAGGGATTAGGCGAAGGCAGCAATGTCCAGTTTGGTTGTTTACACATCTGGGAGTCACTTGGCCCAACGCTGGCTCTTCAACCTGAAAGACACCTGGGTGGCTCATGTCTTCAGCAAATGAGAGAGCTAAGAGAGGTTTCTGAAATGCTGGCCGATGGTTCCTCAGAGAGGGTGTCAAGGATCTCTGGTCAGAGTAGGGCAGGGGGGCCTCCCACAGGTCCCCCTCCTGATCCCTGAAGCCAGGCCAAATAGGAGCGTATGGTCTGGACCACACTCTCTAGTTGAGGGAGTGCTTACACCTAGAGTAACATCCTAGCAAACAGCTCAGGCACCAGATCAACAGGAAGATTAATTGGCTCAGAAAAAACCCAGAATTTTAGATCAGAAACCTCTAGGGGCTAAGGGCCAGGTTCAGGTGAGAAGAATTAATATAACTCACACTTGCAAATGCTGTGGTTCATAGATCACCTGGCCACCCTTTGAGAACAGTATAGCACAGTGGTCAAGGGCACCATCTCTGGAGCCCTGGTGTGAATTGCAAACCTGCTCCTCATCCTGTATGACTGGGTGAGTGCTATGTAAATGTTAGCTGTTATTACTGGAGGTGCCATTTGATCTGCATAGTAACCTCTGAGGTTAACTGCCCTTCACATTGCAGACGTGGAATCTAAAGGTCAGAGAAGTGAATCCCTGTGCAGCACACCTTTGCCCTACTCTTTCTCTTAGATCACTCTTCCTTCTCTTTCTGCTATCAAAATGCCATCTTGGGGAACGGATGTAGCTCAAGTGGTTGAGCACCTGCTTCCCAGGTACAAGGCCCTGAGTTCAATCTCCAATACCTCCTAAAATCAAAAACAAATGAAGAAACCAGTTCTCATTGCAGAGTGGATGTTGCTCAGTGGTTAAGCACCTGCTTCCTATGTACGAGGTCCAGGGATCAATCCCTGGTGCCTCCTGAAAAAATAAAAATGTCATCTGTCCCTCAATGTCTGCTCAAATGCTACCTCCTCTAAGAATTCTGCCTCCAGAATGGAATTAATCACAGCTTCCCCCAAGCTCCATAGCATTCTGTTTGTATCTCTCTTATACTAAGGCATGCACTTGGACCAGTGTAGGCAAGATAAGGACACAACACACTGCAGGGTGTGATAAAGGGCATAGAGAGGTGCATACATGAAGAACTCAGAGAGTTCAAAAGTGGAAAGTTTCCTCCCTGAAGCATTCTGTTTCTCCCATCTGACATCCATAATATGTCATGGCACCTTTTAAAGCCCTCCCTGCTTTCTGGCTCCAGCCAAAGATTGGTGCATATATGCTATTTCTCTTCCTACACTGAGCATCTTACGGGGTGGAATGGTTTGGATTCACCTCTGAATTTCCCACAGCACATGGCTCGATGAAGGGCCAAATGTGGCAGTTGTTTAAAAAATAAGTATAGCACTGAACTCGAGAAAAGCTTGCTGACAGCGGGTGACGGTGATCAATGACGATGGAGATGAAAATGATAACAAGGAGGTTATCTGAACCGAAACCTGGCTGTCACGAATGATGATGTACTCATGGTGTTTCAGTATGACTGCGTGAACAACAAGAGATCCACAAATCAGACCTAGAAACGTAGCCCACTCATTGGCAAACTAAAAAGAAACTGGAAAATGAAAAAGCATATGGTGATGACAATCTAATCAGCTTCAGCTTCATCTAAAGAATAAGGTGGCAGCGGTATATATGGAAATACTGTCTTTCCTTGATTGTTTAAAAAAAAAATGTAAGTTTTAAAAATCATTGAACAAAGTCAATTATTTATTTCCTGAGGAATATGTAGAAAATATACAGATTGATCGATAAGGGAAACAATCTCATGACAGGCTGTTGAATACTGTTACATGTCATTGTAGTTCCTTTGTTCTACTTGTCTGCTTTTATGTAGTTGTACGTTTCTCTGTACATTATAAAATATGTTTTATTTATTTTTGAATAGCTAACACATGCATAAAATACATAATTTTAAAGGCACAAAAGGGTAGGTAGTGAAAAGTCAGTCTCTCTGCTGCCCCTGTCTCCCACTACCTGGCTTTCTCCCTAGTCTCTCATATACCTTTCCAGAGAAGTACTATTCCTGTCGTTGGATGTGTTTGTTTGTTGTCATTGTTGTTGTTGTTTTTTTAGTGGCTTAATAGCCCTTACTCCTTCATAATTCTCAGGAACCAAAATCTGATCATGTCCCTAATACAAAGTGCCGATGTTGATAAATGATACAATTACACTACCTCTATCCCAATTACTCAACCAAAATTATATAATGCGACTCTTCCTAAACAGCACTCTCAACTGCAATGGTAGTTGAATGTATTCAACCAAGCTGTAATCCCTTAAGGGGACTTCTATCCCAAAAATGCCTCTTGAGACCATCCTAGAACCTAAAAGTGGTTCAAAAAGTTCAGAAACTTTAAAGACCAGAGTGTACATGTCTCTGGATTGTAGTAACTAAGATATTAACCCTAGGCCCAAGTCCCTAGAGGCAGGGCCCTCTTTCTCCCAAGGTCAGACCTGGCAAGGATTTCTTCACCTTGTTCTGCCCTAGGGTGGTGGTGACGGGGAAGGAGGTGTGGGAGAGGTGGGTGGGGGAATTCCAGTTCAAATGAAGTAGTTTAAAGGAACTCATTTCCATAAAACCTAGCTGAAAATAGAGTCATTCTATACTTACTCAAATTTTGTCCTCTTCAATCCCCCACCCTCACCTCCTGCCACTCCTTACTACCACACATACCCAAGTGCAGAAGTGGAACCTAGGGCTTTGACTTAGCTCTTGTCCCGTGCAGGCTGCTCTGGTCTTTAAAGTTTCTGAACTTTTTGAACCACTTTTAGGTTCTAGGATGATCACAACCCCACCCACTCTGAGTACCACCTCACTGAGGATCTTCTTCCCAATAGTCAGTTTTAAGAATTTTTCAGGAATCTGCTTCAGTTCCGAAGTTTCTTTACCAGTGAAGTGAATTTCTCTTTTTGCTCTCCCTCCTCTCCTCCCAGTACCCATGTGATAAAGTTACAGAAGGCATCTCAGATTCACAACAGCCCCTACCAGCCCCCCACTGAATAACACGTCGTCTGGCAACAGGAGGCGTTTGATTACATTTAGATGGAACGCCTGCGTCAACTCCAGTTGTCCCTGAATTGGAACTGATGGGCCTCACGTGCTGCAGCCAACAGTTTGCTTTCACCCACTCCCCTTTCTGAAATGAACCTTTCTCTGGGAAAACAAGAAACCTACGTGCCATCCTGGGTGAGAGACGAACAGGAGCCGTGTCCCGGCATTGCATCCCAGGCATGGCAGGCAAGAGCACACTTTGTGGAGTTCCAGCAGCAAGCCATGCTTCATGCATCTCCGAGGAAGCCTCTGAACCAGATGCCCTCCCCAAAGTACTGAAGCCTTGGTGTTTATTTCAACCTTGAGTTCTTGCTATATGCATTATAAGGCATCATGCTTCTGTCTCCTTGGTAAACCTTCCTAACTCCCTGTCTCCCTTCTGAGTTATTTGCTCATTTAATCAGTGTGCTCGGCAGAATAATGGGTCCCAAAGATGTCCACAGAAGGGCCATGAGCCAAGGAATGCAGAAAAGACAGCACTATCAACACCTTGCTTTCAGCCCAGTGATACCCATTTTGGATTTGTAACCTCCAGAACTATAAGATAATGAATTTGTGTTGTTCCCACAGCAATAGGAAACCAATACAGTCATGTGCTTTGTGCCAGTGCTGGTACCAGGTGCTGACAGAGCATTCCCACAGCATGTGGTTTATACCTTGTATCAGTCACAGGTCCAACCAAGGAACCTGAAGTCAGTCTCAGTGTTTAAACAGAGGGAATTTTTTAAAATACTTTTTTTTTTATTAAATACTTTAGATTACATAAATGTTATATTAAAAATATAGGGGATTCCCATATGCCCTGCTCCCTACCCTTCCCACACTTTCCCACATCAACAACATCCTTCATTAGTGTGGTACAATTAATGAACACACATTGAAGCATTGCCACCAAGCATGGGTTATAGTTTACATTATAGTTTACATTCTGTCCCACACAATTTTGTAAGCTATGACAAAATACACAATGGCCTGTATCTATCATTGCTACATCATTCAGGACAATTCTAACATCCCCAAAATGCCCCCATACTACACCTGTTTTTCCCTCTTCCTCCCCTCAGAACCTCTGGTGGCCATTGCCTCCACATCAATGATAAAAGTTCTTCCATTGCTAGAATAGCAATGTCTATGGTAGAATAACAGTAAGTCTACCCTAGTCCATCATTCATTTCCCAATCCTGAGGATTCTGGGATGGTGATGCCCACTCTGCCTCTAATTGAGAGGGGCTTAGATCCCATGGGGCAGATGGATGCAACTATCTTGCTTGCAGTTGCAGATGCTCTCTGTTCCTTGTGATAGGCATTGTCCACTATCATCTCCTTTTGTTGTCCTGGGTGAGTCCAATGAACTGGAGAGTAGTGTTGCAACTCTGCTGAGATTCAGGGCTCAACTGGCACATAGACAGCCCAAAGAGTTAAGTCTCTTGGATGTACACCTATCAAGTCTAGTACGAACTAGAGGTTTATATAGAAGGGACAGAAGAGCCAGATGTAGGGAAACCACAAATGAGTCCAACTCTGTCAAACTGGGCAACATAAATTCCAAAGTAGGGCCCACTAGCAGGCGTCAAACTCCTGAGCTAACTGCCCTGCCTATAGTGTCTGGATGTCTCTAGACCCCTCAGGAGCCCTGCTATTTGAGGCAATATTTACTTTGGCAGTCAATGAGATCCTGCTGCGACATGCATAAGCGTAACCTCTGGAATGACCTCCTGACTCACTTTGAAATCTCTTAGCCATAAAAACTGATTTGTGTTTATCCTTTCCCCCTTTTGGCCAAGGTCTTTTTCCAGGTGCATTGCTAGTTGGCACTTGGTAATAATCCTTGGGTACCAGGGAAGCTCATCCCCAGGAGTCATGTCCCACACCGGGAAGGAGGGAGGGAAGGTAATGCATTTATATGCTGAGTTTGGCTTAGAGAGAGGCCACATTTGAGCAACAAGAAGGCTCTCAGGAGGTAAGTCTTAGGCAACATATAATACTAGGCTAAGTTTCCGTTTCAAAAGAAAAGGTTCATAATTAGTCATCAGTATCAAGGGCCTGTCGCAATGATCCATCCTCCTTTACTAGGCACTGCCCCTGTCTTCAGGGGATTCTTGCTGTCCCATTAGAGAATGTGGCAGAGCTCCCCAGGATGGGAATTCGATATTCTTTTGGTTATTGTGTGGATTTCCACCCACTGTGACAATGCCCCATGAACACTTGAACACATTCATATGTCTTAGCCATATGCCTCAGGTGAAACTCTTCCCATGCATCCCCCATCACTGATAACCCACACCAATGATCTTCCCCTGCCACAGTTGTGACCCTTCTGGGATCCAAACTTTCTTCAAAAATGAAACCAACAAAATAGCCAAATAAAATTAATAAGAAAATGAAATAATAATGATAGTTTTTAAAATAACCAATAAAATACATAATAATTGAAAAAATCTAAAATAATAAAAAAAATTTTTGACATTATGTCTTTCATCACTGTAAGATCTGTTGTCTTGTACGTACAGTGACGTTTTCCTCCGTATATTACTCCAGTGTCTTATTTTTTTCATTTTATCTTCAAAGAAGCTTTAGGTTACAGGAAAGTCATGTTCAGGATATAGGGGATTCCCATATACCCAACATCCTATCCCTTTCCCCCTCTCCTGTATTAGTAACATTTTACATGTGGATGGTATATTTGTTACAATTGACGTACAAATATTGAAGCATTGTTACTAATCATGGTCAATGATTTACATTATGGTTTACATTTTGGACTGTACACTTTTTAAAATTTTGACAAAATTTAAAACGGGCTGTATTCATTATTGCAAGATCATGCAGAACAATTTTAATGCTCTAAAAATGCCCTATGTTCCATTTATTCTGTTTTCCCTCCCCCATCCTCGAGACCTATGGTAATCACTAAGTTTCACTTTTTGAAAAATAAGATTCATAGTTACTTGCAATAATATTGAGGGCTTGACATATTGGTCTGTTTTCTTTTATTAGGTACTGCCTATGTTCTCGAGAGACTCTTGCCCTTCTATTTGAGAACATAGCAGGACTTCCCTGGATGGAAGTTAATATTTTCTTGTTTATTGTGTGAGTCTCCACCCACTGATATAACACACTATGACAAGATAAACACTTATATATTCCAAAGAAGCCTGCCCCAGGTGTACCCTATCCTGTATGCCCCACCCCACATCCAACACACTACACCAGTAACACTCCCATGCCTGATTTGCCAAAAGAACATTCCCAATGTTGTAGTTTGAACCGACCTGCAAATCCCCAGAGTTCACCTGCTCCTGCCCCTGCCCCTCCCCTCAATTCCATGGATAGTCCAACCCAACTTCCCACCCTACCCCCTTCACAGACCAGCACCGCTGAACCCAATAGCATCACTGCACCATTATCATGCTCACCCACTGCACTAGTACACCCTTCCACCCTGTCATAGATTTTGTCCACATGGGTATTGGCTCACAATCTTATACTCCCTTTCTGTCTCCTGTAAACCTATCTTCCAGACTCTAGCTCTGTGAGTCGGCTCAATTTGCTTAATTCATATCATATCATGTAATATTTGTCCTTCAGTGCCTGGCTTGCTTCACTCACTGTAAGGTCTTCAAGGTTCATCCATGTCAAGTCATATGTTAATACTACATTCCTTCTTACAGCTGAGTATTATTCCATTGTATTTATATACCACAGTTTGCTTATCCATTTATCTGTTGATGGACATTTGGATTGCTTCCAACTTTTGGCAATAATGAATAATGCCTCTATGAACACTGGTGTGCATATATCTGTTCACGTCCCTGCTTTCAATTCTTCTGGATATATACCCAGGAGTGGGATTGCTGAATCATATGACAGTTCTATAGTTAGCTTCCTGAGGAACTGCCACACTGTCCTCCAAAATGGCTGCACCGTTCTACATTCCCACCAGCAGTGGATGAGGGTTCCCTTTCCTCCACATCCTCTCCAACACTTGTAGTCCTCTGTTTTTTTAATAGCCACCAGTCTAATGGGTGTAAGATGCTATCTCATTGTAGTTTTGATTTGCATTTCCCTAATAGCTAGTGATGTTGAGCATCTTTTCATGTGCTTTTTAGCCATTTGTATTTCTTCTTTGGAGAAGTGTCTATTCAAATCACTTGCCCATTTTTTAAATGGTTGTTTGTTTTTTATTTTTGAGATGCAGGATTTCTTTACATATGCTGTATATTAGGCCCCTATCGGATAGATGATTACCAAATATTTTCTCCCATTGAGTTGGCTGCCTTTTCACTTCCTTGACAAACTTCTTTGAGGTGCAAAACTTTTTTTATTTTGAAGAGGTCTCATTTATCTATTTTTCCTATTGTTGCTTGTGCTTTGGGTATAAAATTCATGAAACCGTTTCATACTTTTTCTGCATCTATAGAGATGATCATGCGATTTTTTTCTTTCTGTTAATCTGATATATTACATTGATTGATTTTCTTATATTGAACCATCCTTGCACACCAGGGATGAAACCCACTTGGTCATGGTGTATAATTTGTTTGATGTGTTCTTGAATATGATTAGCAAGTACTTTGTTGAATATTTTAGTATCTAGGTTTATTAGAGAGATTGGTCCATAGTTTTCCTTTCTTGTGGAGTCTTTGTGTGGCTTTGGTATTAGGGTGATTTTGGCATCATAGAATGAGTTAGGCAATGTTCCCTGCACTTCTATTTTTTGGAAGAGTTAAAGCAGGATTGGTGTTAGTTCTTTCCAGAATGTCTGGTAGAATTCACCTGTGAAGCCATCTGGTCCTGGGCTCTTCTTAGTTGGGAGGTTTTTGATGACTAATTCAATCTCGGTACTTGTGATTGGTCTGTTAAGTTCATTAGTTTCTTCTTTCAACAGTGTAGGCTGCCTCTGTGTTTCTAGGAATTTGTTCATTTCCTCTAAGTTATCCATCTTGTTGGCAAACAATTATTCAAAGTATCCTCTTATGATACTCTTTTTTTCTGTGGGATCAGTGTTGATATTCCCTTCCTCATTTCTTATTTTATGTATTTGCATCTTCTCCCTTTTTTCTTTGTTAGTCTGTCTCAGGGTTTGTCAATTTTATTAATCTCCTCAAAGAACCAGCTTTTGGTTTTGTTTATTTTTTCTAGAGCTTTCTTATTTTCAATTTCATTTAGCTTAGCTCTAGTATTTGTTATTTCTTTCTTTCTGCTTGCTTTCAGATTTGTTTGTTGTTCTTTTTCTAATTCCTCCAGGTATACAGTTAGGTCTTTGATTTTAGTTCTTTGTACTTTTTTAATACAGGCATTTATGACTATGAATTTCCCTCTCAGCACTGCTTTTTTGTTGCATCCCATAGGTTTTGATATGTTGTGTTGTTATTTTCATTCGTTTCAAGGTAGTTACTGATTTCTTTTGCAATTTCCTCCTTGACCCACTGATTGTCAAAAGTGTGTTGTTTAACTTCCATATCTTTGTACCTAATCTGGTTCTCTGCTCCTTAGTGATTTCCAGCTTCATTCCACTGTGGTCAGAGAAATTACTTTGTATAATCTCAATCTTTCTGAATTCACTTAGACTTGTTTAAATAGAGGGAATTTAATGCAAGTCATTGGTTACACAAGTGATTGAAGAGGTTGAGAATCAACACAGGCATTAGCAATAGCAGAGGTTGCTACTAGGGTGCTATTGCCTCTAAACTAGAGGAATAAAGAGAGGAAGTTATATCACTGGAGTCCAGAAGCCAGGGTCACCTGATGGAAGCTGGAAACACATGGTGGACTTGACCAACAGGTGCTGGAGCCATGGAAGAGATAGAACTGCTGCTGAAGAAACTGCCTGAGGCAGAGAGGTAGAGAGAGAGATACCCTGGATTTTCCCTTTCTCCTGCCCTCCAATCTCCTGCCTATGTCTCCCTTTGGCTGTACCTAGCTAGAAGCCAGCTGATGTGGGAGTCTGGGATACACAGGGATCAGCCTTCCTGCAGCACAGAGCAGGGTTGGGGAAGGGCAGTGAAAGTATCAGTGGATCTGAGGATCAATAGGTGGAAGACTGGCACACACCTCTTTTCTCTGCATGGATCACCATGAAGCTTGAAACATAAGTTACTACTTAGGATCATTAAGATTCTTTACTCTGGCCCTTACCCCCCTCCCTCTGACCTCATCCAGAAATGTTCTCTCCTTCTTCCTTCATTGACAGCGCCCCGCCAACCACCACCACAGTGGCCTTTGCTCTGTTCTCAACATGCCTGGTAATAGCCATCTCAGGGTCTTTGTACAGCCTGAAACTGCTGCTAGACTCTTCTCCCCTTGCTTTTTCCTTAATCAATATATTTACATCATCCAGGACTCAACTCGACTGTTACTTGGTCAGATGACCCCTTTTCCCCTATCAAAAATAGGTCACTCTTTCCCAAAGTCACCAACATATTCTCCTATTTTATTTTCTTTAGAGCACCTATTATTATCTGTACTTACCTTGATTATGTGTGTACTTGTTTATCAGAATCTTCCCAGCACTGTGAATTACTTGAGGATAGGGATCCTGTCCCATTACTTTGCTATAGCTTTATATCAGAGATGGCTAGATGTTCATCGAACTCGGTTTTTCTCCCTGGAAACAGCAAAGCTCATTTCAGATTCCTCTGTAGGTAGGTGTGACTGAATTCCAGCTAATGGAACATGAGTGGAAATATATGGTGCCACTTCCAGGCTTGGTGCACGAAAGCCTCCCTGCAATTCCTGCATGTTTTTCCTCTTCTGCCCTAGGGGATGGTAGCGGCACAAGATAAAAGAAACCCAGATTCTTGAATGACTAAGTGGAGGAGAGTTGCCCCAACAACTTACATACCCACCCAGGACTGTTAAGTGAACAAAAAATAAATGTGTTGAGTCATTACATTAGCCTACCCTAACTAAAACAATTTCCGATGCCAAAAAGACAGTACCTGGCCCACAATAGGCCCTCAATAAATATTTGTTGAATGACCAAACAGTAGATGCTCAATAATTATTTTTTCACGGATGGAATGCCTTTTTCTTACCTCCACCCTCATCTCCTAATCTCCCATAGGAAAAGGAAGTGTCTTTTTAATCTCTACACTCTCGGTGCAGTCCATTGTACCCAAGGCCTAGCTGATGTTCAAAGACGTGTGTTGCACTGAGTTTCTAGGCAGTATGAAAGGGACAATGAATGACAAAACATGGTCCACCCCTTCTCTAGAAGTGTGAAGTGTAGGAAGGGATTCCACTTTGCTGTAACTACCAATGTTTATGCAAATCTTTAGAGTTTACAAAGGGGTCTTCACTTGATCTTACGACAATTCAAAAAGGTAATTACTGTTATGACACCGATATTTCAGACGATGCAACTGAATTCACAGAGGTTGAGTATCTTGCTCAAGGTCTTACATTTTTACTTGATAAAGTCGGATTTAATTCATCTGCTCCAAAAGATTTATTGAATACCTACTCTGTGCTGCTAGTCCTTGGCTCAAACTCCTGCACCTAGTAGGGGCTCAGAAAATACAGGAAGCCAAGGTTCTGAAGAAATTGGAATTACTTCCTGGAAGATAAAGGAAAGCCCCCAGTCTTCAGCCAAGGATTGAGAGAATTGCCCGTGTCAGGCACCTGAAGTGTTTAGTTGGGACCCTGCTGCTGCTGCTGCTGCCTGCCTGCCTTAGTGCAAATTTGTGGGTGGTCTGTCCGACTTGCCTGGAGTCAACAACATTGCAATAACCCCATCAGCAGCTCTCCTACTTGCCCAGGCTACTGCACTGGCATTCTATATCTGCTCTTTTCCATATATTGTTTTCTCCTTCCCGTGCCAAGATTTCAGTAGACGGGTTAGAGTGGGTTCCAGACCATTTAGCTCAGTCAGAGATTTGGGTGAAAGTTTCCTCCAACCCTTCCCAGGCCTCAGATAACCCATCAGAGTGTGAGCAGACTAGGCAAAGAAGGGGGAAGAAATGCTCGAGGAGATTTTCAGGCACAGGAATGGAGCAAACGTTTCTGCAGCTACTGCCTTTACTCTCACTCTAGTTCAGCTGTACAGTGTGTCAGTAATGGGTTGGGTGGAAAACTCTGGCCAAAAAGTTGAGATGGATGCAACTTGTCTAAACAGAAATGGCAAAGCCCCTAGAGGGCCTCCTGCAGGCTGCATATTTGCCAGTGCAAGGAGGGCAAGTGCTGGTATGGAAGGTGCAGAAGGATGAAGAGAAAGAGGAAGATTAGATGAACAGGGCTCTGCAAGGGCTCCGCTTTTCCCAGCCTGGTGACACTTATCTTCATGCTTGGGCACCTCTTTCTGTAAATAAATCCAAACTGCTCTTACAGTGCAGGATAGCCCACATACTGTATATCTGAGGTGGGGTGAAATACAAATATGCCTTTTCATAATAGCTTTACACCTGGAGCAGCAGAGGACCGGTTTATTACCTTGGTAAACAAAAGTTAGAATTCAAGCAAAGTACAAACTTTGCCCAAGGCACTTCTGACAGTGCACCTTGTGTTTGTGAAGTGAACTCGAGATACAAACACACACACACACACACAAACACAATGTGAAGTAATTCAAGGCTGGGCTTTTTCTTTTCTTTTTTCCTCTTGTCTGATTTCCAAGGTTTAAAAGTTCATGTGTGTCGGGGGGCCGGAGGGTGGGGAGGGAGAGGGAGAGGGAGAGAGAGAGAGAGGGAGAGAGACAGGTAGAGGATCTGCCCTGGCTTTTTCAAGCAATTTGAAATCATGCTGTTTGGTGTGGAAAATATGGGAGCCAACTTATACTGTTTTCCAGAAAGAATGGACTTCCTGCTTTCAGAGTAACAGTTAGTGTTTGTGAATGGGAGACAGGGTAAACCAGTTTGGGTAACACACAAAGGAACCAGGATTCGCATTGAACTTAAACATTTAAAAAAATAAATAAATATTTATTCAGTGCCTATTCTGTGTCAAGCATAGAACCATTAACTTTCATAAACCTTATTTCATTTAATCTTTACAGCCCCATGGAGTAAGAATTACTGACTAAAATGCCCATTTTACAAGTGAGGAAACTGAGGCTGTGGTTGCTGAAATAATTCAAGCCCTAGTTTTCTAATTCCAAATTCAGGGCTGTCTGTACTGCTCTCTGACCTCTATCCAAGATCATAGGTTAGGTGTTATCTGTCACTTTGCTTCCCCTTTATGTAGCCCCATTTCATGCCTTCTTCTCTGTCTGATCTTCTCCATTCTCTGGTGCATTTCTGCCCACAAGATTCCCTACTCTTTACCAGCCACCTGGCCATTTGGGCCACCCTCTCACCAATCAGAGTCTCCATACCTCTGAGTGCAAAGGAGCCAAAACATGAGGTTTAGATTTCCCCTGCAAAACACACCTAAGGCCAAAAGTAAGGGCAGCCACAGCAGAGGAGGAATACAGCTTGTGCTTGGTTGGGTCCACAAATACCTCTGCGTTCTCCCATCCCCAGCTCAAATAAATCAGATAAGCTTCAAAAAGTATCGGAACTTTTTGGATGCCTTTCCAAACAAGTCTTTGAACCTGAAGAACTTTGCCCATCTCTGTTTGCATATTTGCTTCACAAACGTTCAGCTGGGGCTTGCCCATTGTGCAGCTCAACTCCATGAAATTGTGACTCTTTCATCTATAGATTAATTCCCAAACATTCTAAAATCAGAGTGAACTCATGGGGCTTATTGAAAATAAAATCTGTAGGAATGTGTTAACTTGTGCCTGTCTCCACAGAGAAGGATTCCTTGAGGGAACATATTAATCTGAGGCTAGAGAGAGGTGATGTCATCAGGTATGGTCAATTCAGCAGTTTCAGGGCACCAGAGCTGTGGCTTCACTTGCATAGCAGGATTTTAAGACAGTGTCCAGCAACCCTCCACCGACTCCCCTTCTATCCCCACCCACTACCATTAATGCATCTGTAATTGTAATTCCTTGAGGAATGGTTTTGCATTAATTTATTGCAAGCTTTAAAAAATATGTATTGGAGCATAAATACTATTGCAATGGAACAGATTTCATTTGCAAATGGATTGAACACAATTCCTGTGCTGGTGCTGTTGAGAGAAAAGGAATGGAGATCTCTGGACTGTGAGACAAATTTTGGTCAGTGATGTCTGCTTTGGAGGCTCTGCTCTGAAAACTCATGAGAGCTAATGTTGAAGTGTTTGCCCCTAAATGAACTTTAAAGAACATCTAACCCAACCCCTTTCTTTTATAAAGGGGAAGCCAAGGCTTAGATTGGGACAGGCAAGGCCAAAGCTTATATAGCAAGCCAGGGATTGGCCCCCTTGTCTCCCTGAATGGGCTTATAGCTCTCCCCTATGCTGTTTTCATATCAGGAGAAAGATAAATTAAAAGATAAGAAACTGGCCTGAATCCTGGCTGGATCCACTTATCCTGGCTTTTTATCACTGCTGGTCAACACATGTCCATAGATTAAAGCCTATGGAAAGGCGTTTTTCCTGAGAAAGAAAAGAGATGAGCAACTTGGAATACTTTTAAAACAGTGATTGGAAATGTTATGCAAAGTTAGGTGATTTTAGTGTATCACTACATGGTTGTGATTCTAAACCAGATAAGCAATGCTTCAACAAAATCAAATCTATATTCCTTTCTTACTTTCAATTTCATTCTCATGAAATTCTTGATCTTCTTGCTGATGACTCAGTTTCTGTGGGACTCTGTCATTGTGCTATATAGTCAGTCAGCCCATGATTGTGTCCTAAATTAAAATAACTCAGAGAACAATAGAGTATTATGCCTAGAAGGAAGCTTAGAGATACTCTGCACCATATTTCTAAGTTTACAGACAAGTAGAATGGAACTGAGAGAGGTAAAGCGACTTATCCAGTGTCACTCAGCACACTAGTAGACTAGAAACTGCCCACTCTCAACCCATGTGGAAGCAGGTTCTTTCCATCTGACAGTTACAAGGCAGCTTCTTTGTAATGCTCAGGTATCTTTTATGAATAAGAAATGGACTGTGCCCAACTCCAGGGAGCTAAATGCTCATTGTAGCCTGAGCCTGACTAATCTGCAGGCATCTCCATGAGGTATGAATCATGAATTATCCTTGCCATCTTTGTTTCATGAAAAGACTGGTACACAGAAGTCAGAGGAATTTTCCACGGTTGCATGATGAATCAGGCAAGGTTCTTAGGCAATATTCTATTACTGACTGAGGATTAAGAAGACAAACTCCAGCCCTCACACTACCTCTAACCACATGGGAGATCCTGGGCAAGTCACTTCCCTCTCAGAGTCTCAGTTTCCCCATCCCTGCAAGGGCTTTGCTGGATGACCTCTCAGAACCTTTTCAGTTCTGATGGCCTGTGGGTCTAGAATGCAAAGCTCTGAGCTATTTCATGCCTAAAACATGGTTGTATAAAGCCAGAAGTTGACTGCCACCATGGTACACCTCCAGGATTTCTCAAACTGTAAGGAATAAATAAGTTCTGCCTCCAAAACTGTAAACAGGTTTTTTTTTTTTTTTAAGTAATTTGTATGCAAAAATTAATAAGAAGTTCAGTCTTAAATTTTTCCATGGAATTTTTTTCTCAAGCTTTTGGTGCATGCTTTTATTTGTCTACCACCAAATAAACTAATAACAAATAGTCACAAGAAACTCAGACATAGGATATCTTTATCATGTTTAGTTTTTGAAGTATAATAAGGAAAACAAATATTTATTGAACACTTACCGTGGTTCTTCAAAGGATGCCCTGGTTTCTCTGGGCTCCAACACCTGAACATCTTTGAAACAGATCAAAGAATAGGAGATATTAATCTGACTTACTCCAACAACTTAAGTGACAGAGGAGATCTATGTCTAGAAGTATTCCAATAAAAGTATTTCTTAATATGCCCATGAAATAAAGGCCACATGGCTGTTTCTTTGTTTGGAATTCATGTCACTTCAAACATGAACTAGGCATTTGTCTTGATCCCCTTCCTAGTTATTACATTCTGTAATCCTCCTAGGGCAGGAGTTCTTAACAAGGGGTCTGTGAGCTTGAATTGAAATTAAAAAAAAACAAAAATGATGTTCTTGTGGAGACATGTTGATGTGGGTGTGATATATTTATTAAATAATGCACAGTATAGTGTGGACTTAGTAAGGGGTCCGTGGTTGTCACCTGACTGGCAAAGGGGTCTGTGGAACAAAAAGAGTTAAGAATCCCTGTTCTAGGGGTATAAGGCGAGTTTAGAGTAGGCTTGAAGGATCTGTTTCTGGCTCAGAGTACCCCCTAAGAAGGTGAGTCTGTAAAATGTCCCCTCAGAGCCTACGGAGCAACCTGGGACCAATTCCATAAGTTCATTCATCCAACATATAGGACAGCCTAGGACAGCTTCAGGCACGGTGCAAGGCTGGTGATACCAAGACAAATACAACGTGGCCTTGGGCCTTGGACATCTAATCCAGGCCGTACACAGGTCCCAGAAACAACTGTGGGAGGCTGCATTGTCCTGTACCTGGTTCCAGGGTCTAGGGCTAAAAGTCAAGTTATGTGGCAAAGGGCCCTGTATTTTCTGTTTTGGTTTTCATCAGAATGAAAATTATCCATTTTGTCACCCTACAATTGCCAGCCAAACAGAAAATGTTAAAGTTTGAAATGACCCTAGAGATTTAGCTGTCCCTTTCAGTTCAAATCCCTTCTTTTAGAGATGAGATTACTGAGATTCAGAGAGTAGAAAGGATGTCCAAGTTCACCAGAGGAGCATGGTGCAAGTGGGGGGCTAAAACCCACTTCTCCTGGCTCTGGCGCAATGCTCCTTTCACTGCCATTATCTAATTTCCTTGGTGGTGGGAAAGACATTAGCCTAAAAGAAAAGAAGTCAGTCTTTGTTTAACAAAAAATTATGACCCAATAGAGGTATACTTCCTCCAGCTACAGTGGATCATGGTTATGTTGGGCTTATACTATAGCTTAGTAACAAAAATACCTTATGCTGCAGCCACTATGGATGGCACAAGCCTTTTCACACTCTGCAGATTTTATTCCTTGGGTCTAGAATATCCTTCTTCTCTCTCCCTGTGGCAAGTGGTTACTCTTTCAGGACACATTCCATCACCTCCCGTGTGGAGCTGTGGTGGATTTGTACTTGGACAACTTAGGAAACCTGGAACTACATATCCAAGACCCCCTTTCCCCACATAGTTTCAAATTAGCATTGGCCACAAAAGAAATTTGCCCAATATTTGGAGGATAGAATTGAAACTACTCTTGTTTAGTGCTTAGAAGGTTGGTGCGGGGAACCACATGCTATAGTCTCATATGCATGTTGCCCTGACCTGCTGATTTACCTTGTTGGGATGGAGCAGCAACTGAGCCCCCAGCTCCTTTTAGGTCCTCTGTATTCTGGACCAGCATGTATCATTCCATGGTGAACAGCACTAAATTGTTCGGCAGATCACCAATATTGCCATCAATGCCATCATCTGCAAGAGGCAGAAACAGGTTCCAGTTTGTCCTTGCAGATTCCAGTCCATCCTTGTTTCCCCCCATTTCATGCCCATCTTCATTTCCCAACTGCCTATCCTGCTCAGCCTCACATAAATTATTAACCAGCTCATGCAGTTGTAAGGATTAAGTCCCTATAATAAATGTCTGATTCTATATTATGTATAGTGGTTCCGCTTCTTTGATCAAACCTGTCCGATCAGGAGTCTGCTGTGAATGCCCTAGAATTAATCATTTCCCTGCTGTGTACCTCTGTTCAAGCACTTAAATACACCATGCTGTAATTTAATGATTGACGAGTCTCTCTCCTTGACTAATGGTGATAACTGACATGTATCGGATGCTTACTTTTTGCCAGGCACTGTCCTGAGCACTCATTTAAACCTTACAACAACCTGAGATAAGTGCTACTGTTAATAGTCCCACTTTTTGTACAAGGCAACTGAGGGCCAGAAACTTAGGTGATTTCCCATGCTTTCACAACAAGGAAGGAAAATCCAGGACTTAAAACCAGGCAGCCTGGTTCCAGAGTCAGCACTCTTTCCCTCTCCGAGGTGTGTTCTTCAAGGAGCAAGTTTCATCCATCATCTGGCACTAGAATGAATGGATGAATGAATCTACTTAATTTGAGGAAAAAATGGCTTTTCTACAAAGTTGATGGAGGATTGATTAAATGGAATCTTGGTGGCCTAGGATCTTACTATACCTTGAGCGCCATTCTTCCCAGCCTGGAAACTGAGATTATAAATGATCCATAGCCAAGAGTTCTACTTGCACATCAAGTATGTATTACCTAAAAGCCATCTGCATGCTCTCTGGGAGTAGTAAACACCCACAATGCAGCATATCACTGGGTAAGCCTGCTTTTCTCCTCAGACAAGGAAGATGCCCCACCTTGGACTCCCTTAGTGGAGGGCTGAGCCTGGCTGGAGAGCAGAATTCCCACACAGGTGCCAGGCATGCAATTAGTGTTTGATGCTTTGCCTTATGTATGTAACAATGAAATATGACTTCAAAACTATGCCTTTGTATGTATTAAACATGGCCTGTTACTCATCTAATTTTTAATGTGGCTGTCAACTTCTATATATCAAACCAGAATAAAAAATTCAGGTTTGGATTTCAAATTAGAGTATCTTAGGCAGTAGAGCTTTGTCTGTAATTCAGCATGAAACTGGGCTTTCCCTATTCCTCAACCTCTAAGGGATACAGGGAGATTTAAGGTTTCTATCTGTTGTGTGACATACCATATAAATACCAAAAAGAAAAAAATATAAGGGAGGAAGGAAGGAAGAAAGGAAGGAAAGAAGGAAGGAAAAGAAAGTTAGGAAGGAAGAAAGCAAGCAAGCAAGTTGAAAAAAATATGGGAAAGAAATTAAGATAAGTAGAAGAAAACAAATGGTAAGAAATAAAGATCAATTGTTACAACAGCAAGGTCAAATGCCCAGCTAAATTTTTCTTGTAGGAACAGAAGGAGGCAAGCAAAAGTCTAGAAGCTTTTTGCAACTTGAAGCATCCCATAATTAACACAAGAGGAGAAAACCCACATTACATTCAAGGCATCATAAATATCCAGTATCCAGGGTTTGATTCCCAGGGCCTCCTGGTGAAGGCAAGCTGACCCACGTGGTGAGCTGGCCCAAGGAGAGAGCTGGTGTAGCAAGGTGATGCAACAAAAAGAGACACAGATGGGAGCCCAATTGCTTGAGCCACATCTGCTTCCCTAAATGTATTTCTTAACAAGTGATGATAATGTGTCATTAACAGAAGCAGGATTAACTCATCCATTTGTACCTGAAATCTAGAAAAAATTGTATTATATTGAGTCTGTTTTTGAATATTTACATATATGCTGATTTAATACTCACAATGATCCTTCTGCTTATGCTTTGTTTTCCATTTTAATAAATAACATACCCCAGAGGGAAAAAAAATGCCCAGTATCAATATTATACACATGTTCAGTATAAGCTGAACCATGAGAAGGGTTTGTAAGAGCAGCTATTCTTATTTGCTTTTATTCATGGCCAGACATGGAGAGGAGCTCAGAGTTATCTAGTCCAACCTTTCATTTCACAGATAAGGAAACTGAGGTTTGAGAAGACTGATCCTATCTAAGTTGCCCTCCAAGCCTAGACAAACACTTAGCAGACTTGAGAGACGCCAGGAAGCAGTAAGGTCAAGCTGAGAGCCAGGTCTCCTAGCTCCAAGAGGGCACCCACTGCCCTCAATGAAGGGCTCTCACTCAAGGTTTCACCTGCTGCCTGGAGTCCCACAGCACTGCCTTTAGCTGGGATGCTAAAGCAAGGGATTTGGCGGGTACCAACCTGAGGTTCTGCTGGCAGCGGAATCCTGTCACTCAGCGTGCGGCGTATTCTAACCTTCCTGGGATTTCAGCCCAAACTCTGAAACTCTTTTCAGTCTTCCCACACCTTCTGGAAGCTGTCTTTGAAAATAGCCTCTGACACATTCCCCAGTCCCCTCAAGAGGAACCTCGAAAGAGCCCCTTTTCTCCTTGTGGGAGAAAGAGGCCCATATGTTGGAGGCAGAACAGCTACTAAGGTTTATTTCTCTTTCCCTTATGAATCACTTCCTCATCCAGGAACTTTTCCCTTACAGTAAAATACCACCAGTTCAGAGGGCTGCTAGAGATGTTCTACTTCAATTCATTCATTTAGTGGGTATTTCTGAGGCCCTGAGGAAAGGAGTGTCCTACCTCAGGATATCCAGTGGATGAAGCAGTTTGAGGCTGGAGGATGGCTTCTGGTGCCCAGGCAGAGCTCCCTCCCCCTGCTAGGAACACGTGCTCCTATGTGTGTGTGTGCATATTTGCATATACGTCTTGGTGTCAGGAATCAGGATCGTGTTTAGGCATTTTCCTATATATCCTAGGGAGGGGGGGACAGGAAGTGGAAGAGAGGAGAGGAGAAGTTGATATGTTTGACAGGAGAGTTAAAAGGACTTGGATATAGGGTTGAAATTTCTGTCTTCAACTCAAGAAAAATTAGAGTCCACCTCACAATTTTGTCTGCTACCTATTTCAAACAATCGTCAAGTGAAAAGTAATATATGCTTATTATTTAAAAATTGGAATAAAAAAATAAATGGGAAAGAATTAAAATCACCCATAATTCCACCACCTAGAAATAACCTTTGTCATTGTTGTGGTTTATACTCTTCAATGCATATGTGTCTTTTATTAAAAATGCAATTATATAGCATATTCTACTGCGTAATCTAATATTTTTATGATCTAATGAAAATTTTTTTCAAAATGCTAAATGCTCTTCCACTATGGGATTTTTTTTTTTTTTGATGAAAGAATATCATTATAATTGTACTTTTAATTGAGCGCATAGTTTAAATTAGCGTTTACTGTTTGTTTTACAGTCCTATATTTTATATTCTTTTTAACATTTTTTATTCTAGGACAATATAAACAACCTAAAATTTCCCATTTTAACTATATTAAAATATATAATTCAGTGGTGTTAATTACATTTCTAATGTTGTTCTACCATCATCACCATCCATTACCAAAACGTTTTTATCACCCCAAACAGAAATTCTGTATCAATTAAGCATTTACTCCCCATTCCCTATCCCCACTCCAGCCCCTGATAACTTATATTCTAGTTTCTGACCCTATGAATTTGCTAATTCTAATATTTCATATCAGTGAAATCATATAATATCTGTCCTTTTGTGTCTGTTTGTAATGACTGTCTAGTTATTCCATTTTATGGGTATATTCGTTCAGCCCATTCCTTACAGTTGGATGCTTTGGTAACTCCTCTTTTTTCCTATCACAAATACTAGTGAGATAAATATTTTTGGTTCTCAAGTTATTACTGGATGAGATTCTTAAAATTGAATCACTGGAGCAAAGAGAATGACACTTTTAAAATGTGATGTATGTATTTCTAAGTCATGCTTCAGAAAACTTTGGTCTTTTTACACTTCCAGCAACAGCACAGTAAATGAGCATTTGGTCTTCTATTTACCTTTTGATTATAATTTTCTGGAATTTCAAGGAACTTTAGAAATTATTTTAATTACTGGTGTTCAGGCATTCATTATTTTCCAATTGGTTTTTATATAAATTATAAAATTAAACAATATTACAAAATGGGGCACTTAGTTTTATTTTGCAGTGCTAGAAATTTGTTCTTTCTGAATAAATATGAGTTTTGTGGTAAGTATATGCAAGTAACTATTTCATATAAACATTTCTGTAAAGTGACATAGTATGCACACTTGATATTTTACAACTATATGATATCTTTAAATCAATGTAATGATCCATTGTGTGAATATCCATCTTTGGTAGGAAGGGTCTCTAATCCGAGTATTTAGCTTATTTTCAATTTGATGGAATGAACAAGTTAAAGGTTATGGAGACTTTCATAGTTCCTGATATAAGTTAGTATGTCCCATTGAGCTATGGTCCTTATATCATTGGGGGCAAAAACACCCTCCATTATTGCGTTTGGAAAAACATCTTTGCAAACTTTTACATTTTTATATGAATTAATATTTTAGTTTTTGTCAAACCAACCCCCAAATCCCCATTTTGAAGTTTACTGTGATGGTCCAAAAGGAAATGAAAAACTAAAGGAGATGTTGAAACTTTATATATATATACATACACATTTTAATGTTACTTAAACAACTAATCTATGCTATGTGTAGAAAGCTAGAGAATAAAGATAAAAAAAGAAGAAAAATAATTTGTAATCATGTCATGCAAAGTTAATGCTCTTAATGTAGCAGTTTTAATATCTTTCCAGCCTTTCCTCTATGGAAATAGATACACATTGTTCATATTGTTTTCATAACCCACTATTATATATTGTGAGCATATTGTCCTGCCAAAATGCCAGTAAGTACAGACTTTTGAGTAGCTTCTGACCATATTCTAGGTATAGTGAAATGCAGCCAAGAGCAGAAGAGGGACCCATTCTCAAGGAGCTCATGGCCAAACTGGGGAGAGCAGAAAAGAACACGGTTTCCTGAACTCCATCTGATATCCTTTCTCCTTTATTTGTATTATAAGATAAATCTTTAGTATTAGACATTGTTAGCTGTTTTTTTTTTTTTTTTTT